>JAQGAP010004677.1:0-10076 GCA_034697805.1 Orchesella bifasciata
ATGATGAATACATTTTGGAATCGAATACAAATTAAGGTTTTGTGAATACATTGTGGAATTTTAAGGAAACAAATGTACGGTGAATACATTTTGGGATCGAAAGGAAATTAATGTAAAGGGAACTCTTTTTGAAATCGATCCATCTCACATCAATACAAAACGCGATGATATATCTAATGGATGACAACCCCGCTAAATTAATATTTTGGTTTGAAAATTCTGAAGAAAGTCAGGTTTTTGAGTTAGTCTATTTTGGCATCATTAACATATACCAGTAACATCAAGGATGAATGAAATGAATTATCTCCGGCGACATTGTATGAAACACTTCGATATCAAACACTAAGAAGAATATTTTCGCTGCTTTGTCACACTACCTGAACTGAAGTCAACAGTAGAGCAATTTGATCCACGAGGAAACTGGGGTTCCGTGGAACGTATGCGATTGTACCGCTCGAAAATAACTATTGCGTATCAAGGAAGATCAATGCTATATTCCTGTTTTATAGCACATTAGTAGCGCAGGGTACACCCGCTATCGACCGAGTTAAATGGCTTAGTGGAGCGTGGGTTTTGGCAGGGTTGTTTTTGACATACAATTATCAAGGAAGTAATATTGATCAACTAACGTCACCGTTAGCTGCAAAAAAGTTGGAAACGTTTGATGAAGTTTTGGGCAACAACCTTACACTTTATTCACTTCCACTTGATTACGAAACTACGCTCTGTGCTAAAGTTCATTTTGGGCAATGGTAAATGAGAATGGTGACGGCGAACTTTGGGATGCCAACATGGTCACATTCTCAGACATTTACAAACGAAGACACTTCAACCAATCAATAAATGAGGCACAAAGATCACTGACAAACTTAATGACTGTACCAGTCAACATTAGTCAATTTCTTGAAATGATAAGTTTGCAGTTTTATGTTAACCAAATTTCCAAATGTAAAGCTGAAGCGTTTGTTGATAGAATGTTACACGTCAGCAAATTGCGACTCAAGATTAAAGAATTGCAGGTTACCGATACGGATATTGCAACCAGCAAGACACCATATGGAAGTTTGTATAAAATGTGGAGATTTAGGGAGTTTGACAAACCACCAAACTATATCGAGCTTCGCTATTTGTCCTTAATCGAGTCAGGGATAGGCCATTTGTGGGCGGATTGGAAGTTTCGTATAGAAACCTGGAATAGCACCGTACTCTCTGCGAAGGTAGAACCAGCTTCGGTTAAAACGTTATCAACTGAAGATAACATTGTTGTGGTTTTTCATTTGCATTTTGGATTCCTTGCAATTGCACTTGTTCCTTTCGTCTTTGAATGCAGAATGTATATAAAACACGGGCTGGTGTGTATCTTATCACGCATGTTTTTCGTTTTAAGGAACAATTTCAGCTGGGACCAATTTACAATTCTAGTTAGGATTAAGCTTTTGAAAACTTGATGAGCTTAATTGTAGTTATGCTTGCTTTTCTTTGTAGTTATAAATATGTTAGTATAGAAATATAGAACACAAACTTCATGCAAGATTTGGGTATTTAGCACAATTAAATAGGATTAAATTATTTCTGTAAGCAGCTTGTAATTAAAAATTTTTTAAAAAATTATAAACCATTTTATTGTTATGTCATAGTAATTAATAGAGTTGTTCATTCGATGTAGTAAATACGGTTAAAATATGTATTTAAACATGTAGCTAAAATAACCGAAATATGTAGTTAGATATGCAAGAAAATTGATATGCACTAACATTGTCTTCTTTCTAACAAAAAAAGAATTAGGTCTCTTCAATTATTAGTTTGTGCACAAAATTGGTTTAACTGAGGTGCATATTTTGACTTACTTTGCCCCTTAACTTGAATGCGTGGTTAATAGGGCAATGTGAGACTAGGCAAATTTTTACAACTTTAATTGTAGATCATGTATCAAATACAGAATGTGCTTGGAAATTTGATACAGGTATTCAAAATAATAACATTTAAAAAACTGCATTTTAAACAAGCAAATCGTGTTTTTTGCAATATTTTACAACCATTTCTTTTAAACTACCATTGCCTCATAAATGATTAGACATAGAAACATGGGCCATGACGGAGTACTTGCTCGTAACTGAAGTGCACTCTCAATTTCTCCAGCTTGGGCGAAGCCTCCTTAAATTTTGGGCACGTTTGCACAGTTTTCCCAAAAAGTGGAAATGAAAAACATGTTGTCATATTTTTATCCAATCATATAGGTTTTGATGCGCGACTCAGCACCATCGCCAAAAACGCCAGAAAGCAAACCACTATATATATCCGACAAAGGTTCATATATATATAGTGGTTTGCTTTTTTAAGCAAAAAAAGTCGAGCTGTTAAGTTTAAGTTAAAAAGTGACGTGGGTATTTTGTGAGGAGACAAAGGTGGGGAGTCGCAATGCAACAGAACATTCTCTATTTAAGTAAACTATTAGGAGAAGTATCAATGGAAAACAATTTACCTCAACAAAAATATTCGTTGGTTGTACTCAAACTTGATTTATGATTCTTATTGGTTTGAAATTAGTATAGAATATTTTTTTGGCTCGTGAATAAAATAAAAGGGGAGTAAGGCATAAGTACAAAACGTTGTCAGTAGAGTGACAAGAGCAAGAAAGAGATTATTATGACTTGTGTGTGTTTGAGAACGTGCTCTTCCTTGATAACAGCTACGTTGTTGGTAGATTTTGAGACAATTGAAAGTTTAAAGAATTAAAAAGTGCTGACCTAATTGAATTAAGCGCTTAAGCGAGATCGTTTTCTTTTAACAGTAAATTCATTTGTTGTATTGATATCGAATTATTTTAATTCATTTAGTTAAATTTTAGTCACATTCTTATCATAAACCGTAGGGGAAGTATTTGTGGTGTTTAAAAACAGACTATTGTAAATATTGTATAGTAAATAAATAGTAAAGCGCGTTGGTGTATGACATTTGAAAATACTTTTCTACTGTAGCTGATCATTAACCACCAGCTCTTAATTCAATGACCCGGTCAGTTATCTAGTCCATATATTGGTTTTGATGCCTGAAAAACCAAATCGAATAATGCAATTAAACATGCTTAAAAATGATAAAAACATTCCTTGTAAAAGACTTACCATGAACTCGGTTCTTGTTCAGACGCGAAATAATTCTGCCATGTTTCCCTCTTATTTTCTAGTGATTGTTCCGATTTTTTGTACTTCTTATAACACCTTCAACCTTCATGAATAAACGTGAAGTAGAAAATTTCCACCATTATATTACTATTGGGCTCAACCACTATCACGAAAGTTTTATAGTTGTTCAAAAGTTTAACAAGCTCTATCCTAACCTAAGAAATTTTTATTACTAAAATCTGCGTTTGCACAAAGAATTAAAGATTGTTTATAGATATTAATTTTTAGTCTTCAAGAAGACTAAATTATTAAGGGACTCAGCTGAGTAACTGGGCTACGGGATAATCACCAAGAACCAACAAGGTCACATTTAGTTAACTGTAATTAAGGGGAACCTAAAGATAAATGTGGGACGGTAGGAAATGTGTGCGTGAGCACACGTTGAATTGGACACGACCAGAGAACTCGCCAGAATGACGATGAAATGAAAGGGAACAGTTGTGATGAAATGTAGAGACGTAGACGTGTAGAGTTAAGACTAAAGCAGGGCCATAGTGGGAGAATAGGAGATTCTATTACAATATTCATTCAATGACCGACTGGCGGCTAATCAAAAATTAGTAGAATATTCACTGACAAATCGATTGAAGTGTTAATGCAGTTTAGTGGTGTCAACGCATCCAGAAAGTTTGCGGACCCGAGATTAATGCGAATAGGCCTACAAGATTTGTAAAACTTTCTCCAAAACAACCGATAATATCGAAATCTGTACTTGGAGGTACTAAGGTGACAATGTAGGCCATTAAACATGTGATCATACTCCAAATACACCTGCGCCATGCCACCTAGCAATACTATCATCCACAGTGCGTAAGTACTAAAAACAGAAGCACTCATGCCTATAGCAATTAGGTTATTGTATGTCCATTCAATTCTCATTACCCCAACTAAGGAAACAGCTTGACCAACTACTCCAAAAAATACCGCTGGTACCAAATTGTTACTCAAGTTTCCGTTGGTCAACAACCCGAGAATCTGGATGGTTCTGAGCATCAAACATTGTTGGCGAGCCACAAATCTTTGTCGTTTTGATGTCGCAAGTTCAAGATAGGTTTGAAGACAAACTGTTAAACTTGAAGTGCAGAAAATTTGGACAATTACAATTAAGTCGACCAATACGCAACAACCAAACAACCAGTAGAACCAGTTCATCAGAAAAACGAACAAACGAGCTCCAATGATCAGAATGTATCCGCCAGGTATGTTTGATGTGTTCCAATTTTTGTGGCACTCAGAAAGGAGCCAATAGCCAGCGATTGTTGGTCTACAAGGGCTGGTCCAGTGAATACCGTAGACGTAAACGAGTGGTGCATATGCAATGCCAGAAATGGACATATATGCGAGTACCACATTCAGTTTCTGAATAAGGTTGGCTGGAACTTTCACTGAAAAAAAAGCCGAATCTTTTAAAAAATATAAATGGCGCATAGTCCGTAGAATTTTAATATATTTATTGTGAAACTACCTTGCTGATATGTTTTGTGGAATTGCAAGTATCCATTGATGCACAAACACAGACTAGAAGCATTCTGGTGAATTGCGTTGACTGACACTGAAAATACCAACTCCACGATTACCCCTAATCCTGCAACAAATGCTTCTGATACGTTTGATTGCATTGTGGTAATATATTGTTTTGCAGTTAAAATCTGTAAGATTAGAAAAAATGATGCCAACGAATGTAGACGACCCCTCAGTGTGACCCTTATAAAATTCGCTTTTGAAAGTGACACGACCTTTCCGGCTTTGGAATCCCATCGAAAAGGCAGAGCTCCAAATTTGTAAGATAGATTGGATAATTGTGAAAATATTTTAAGGTTCTCGGCAAGCATTTTGCACTGTATTGAAGTTACGTATTGTAGAAGCAATGCTCGCGTGCTTGTTCTTTCTTCGACGATAGAAACCTCAATAAATCGTTTTGTTCATGTGACTAAAATTGGCCAAATGGTTTTGGTCTGACCTTAGAGTCGTAGTTCGTGTTAGTTTTGTTATTGCCAGATCTGCTATAGATTATAATTTCATATTGCTTGAAGAAATAAGACTGAAAAATTCAGTGGCTGCCCATAGATTGATTTTTGACAAACAAACATATTCCATATCGTTTTAGCAAAAGGTTTGGTTCCGGCAATGATCAACACATCTGGTTTTCGACTTTCTCGTTAATGTTTTAGAGTTTTTTTTACATTACCCGGGTTGGCTCTTCTGGACAGGGATAAATGTCAAAGCCTATCTGAAATGGACGCTACCCAGCTCATAACTATTCTAGTATTTTGCTCGGAAAAGCTCTGGTGCATAAGTAGATCGACAGTACTTAAGTATTCTTACGTGAAATATTATGCCAAATTTTCTTGTAACGAATAAACTAAATAACAAATGAAGAATTTTTATGGTAATTAGGTCAATAGAAAATCAGTATAGAAAAATATTCAATTTTACTTTGGCTAAACAAGTGACGATGAGTGTCGGCATTGGAGTTAAAAGCCAAAACTTGTTGATGTTATCTCTGGAATTTAATTATCTTCACTTTGCTTATGTTAGGTTATTTTCATTTCTTCGATGACAAATAGCAATCTAAACAAGAAAACAAAAATCAGATGCATCCATGCAAGTTTAGCATCCATATTTATGCTAAGGACCTTTGCCAAAGGTATGACAAGTCTGCTACGAGCCGGTTTTGAGCAGTGTAGATTATATTTTAGTTGTTCCTTAAGTCAAATTATATTTTATTTCAATCTTTAATAATCGGAGTTGACTGGAGAAACACGTCGTCAAAAACCACAAGTATTGAAATGGCAAAGCAGGCTGCATCATGGGAAACTGGCAGAAAATTTTAAATATATGGTTTTGGAAAGAAAATTAGAGAGTTTACATCTCAATTTAAAGTCTGTCACAATTTTTTTTTGCAACTTAATAAAAAAAATAATAGCCAACAGAATCTATTTTATTGAAATCAGTATTATTTTTACACAACACAAGTTGTTTTAGATTCTTTACAATACATAATAACAGCATTCATTTAATTTTGTCCACCTGTGTATCAGTTGACTTTCATATACCTGCTGGATCTTTTCTTCTTTGGATAATATTTTATACGAGAATACTTAAAATGTACAATTCCTCAAATTGCATGGCGCTTACACTAATTATATTCAATGGGAACCTTTTGAAGTTGTTGTTCCCTAGCTGGTAGGTAACTTTTGGTACGGAGTGGGAGTTTTACTTTAGCTCTCCTGAAGAACCCTTGCTTTTTTTATTTGATCTATTATAGTTGGCATAAAATCACTAATTTTTAGTGTAAGCAAATGGGATTTATTCAAAATGTGCGCATCTCACCTTAGGTTTCAATCAATATTAGATACTTCGTGACTACGTTTGTCGTTTATTTAATTCAAAACTAAAATGATTCAATATATGTAGTTGCGAGCCACATCTTGCATTTATCGAAAGAAATGGTAAATAACTAAATCTGTGAAAATTAGAAAAATTAACTTTAGTGAAAGTTGCAATTCCAACAGCAGTCTTTGTTAATATATTTATTGGACTAATAAATCAAACAGAACATTTCAGACGCCCAAATATTTAGCAGTTCCAAAATCGTAATCGTATACGTGTGATTTGGAATCCAGAGGATTGCAGTAGTAGCCAACCGTTCACACCGTATACTGGAACCGCACTACTAAAATTTAAACCTTCTAAGCTTACGAGTTCCATCTACCAGTCGCTTACTTTCATTTGGTAGGTACATGAGTCCAGACACCGGATGACGTATTCTCGTTTGGTTGGAAATATCCTTTGGTTACCCTTGGAGCTCCTTTGCCACTGAACTTAAAAATTGATTTTCAGAAGTTGGTTTCCTGCAATATTTTTTAGTTGCTGGGCTTAAGCGTTGTCGGAATTTAACTTATAGACTAACCTCACAAAATGGGTTTTCCATATGAAAAAGTTTCCGATATGAACAAAACTCTAGGTACGTATTTAACGCATCACTTTTTTATATAAACATTGACCACTCTTTTTATAGTAATTGTACTTTCTTATAACTTTATAAGAAAATGGTATCCACATTTCTAACGAAATCCTTAACATTTCATGTAAATACTTCACTTTCAGTTGAGGCCATCTCACTTCCTAAATTTGTTCCATAGTAGTATATTTTTTAAAGAAAAATTATGTAAAGGATGATTTTACGAGCATTTACCAGCTCTTAATATGAAGTAGAGGTATCATAAAAACTTAAGGTGTGTTACTTCCAGGGCAGTTGCAACGGATTTTTGAGTGGGGGGACAGGAGGGGACAAAAGCTATTGAATATGCAATTTTTAGGGGTTTTTATGTTTGTGCTAATGCATTTCTTATGGGACTTTAAAAAATTTGGGGGGACATTGTCCTGCCTGTCCGTTCTGTTGCGACGGTCCTCACATCCATATCCACTTGGAAGAAAAGTACTACAAATGCTCTGTATCACCAAAGGAATTTTTTACACGACACGAGGTTTCAGTTATCATAAACTATCAAGTCCCGGGACGAAGCCTCTGCACACATGCATAATCTGTGACAAAAATTTCCACCTTCTTGGTGACCTCAACAAACATGTTCATCAACACACCATGGAGAGAAACCATACACTTGCCGAGTTTGCGGAGCCGAGTTTTCTCGAAAAAGTAGTGTAAAATCACACAAGCAAATACATGCGCAACGGGAGAAAGCATTCGAGTGTATTATGTGCATGAAAAGGTTTACTTCGCTTAAGTTGCTTTTGCAACACACACAAACCCATACGCATGAGAAATCTTTTTTGTGTAAATTTTGTGGCGAAGATTTCCGTTACTACAGTGTGGTTAAAAAGCATGAACGGAAATCCTGCGAAGTGGGAATTACACATTGAATGATTGTGGTTTAAATATCTGTTTGAAACATTACTTTTTAATAGTCCAGTTTGAATACATGTATTTGTCTTCCGTTAATTTAAGAGCTCATATGTAAAAACAATTTGACTGATTGTTTAAGGCTTTGATGTTGCTTCATTTAATTTTTAAAGGCGTGAATTCCTTCCTAAAAATTCAATGGCTGCAAGTCTGTATTTTTTAGCGCTACTTGTAAAAAATTTTAACATAATTTAATCTCCTAAATAAGTGAGCTAAAAAAGTAAGCTGTTGGAGATTTGATATTGATTTATTGTAAAATAATAAAGCACTAGAGCATGCGTTCTTGATT
Organism: Orchesella bifasciata; assembly: GCA_034697805.1. Lineage (NCBI taxonomy): Eukaryota > Metazoa > Arthropoda > Collembola > Entomobryomorpha > Orchesellidae > Orchesella > Orchesella bifasciata. Next base: position 8,396 of record JAQGAP010004677.1, read on the forward strand.
TTGTAATTAAAAAATCTCCGGTTTAAATTTATTAATTACGGTCGTTAAACGCATGAACGCACGAAAGAACAAAATGTCTGACGTACCCCCAATGCATTGTTATAACTCAATAAATGTTTTACTACAAAACGAAACTGTTACGCTAAGGGTTGCCGACTTCACCCCATTATATTTTTCATACCATTCCTCTACCTACCCCATCACAAATAAGGCAAATAAGCTGTCTTTCATTGCCAAGAAAGGATTCTGATCCCTTCTTTCATGAACAAAGTTGAAGGTTAGTTTCTAAAGATGTCCCTTTTACTTGGAAGCTTACTCTTTCCATTGCCCGTTTAGGAATAATCCTGCCGGCTTTTCTTCCTTGGCACAATTTAACATTTTTGACATTTTGGAAACTTCATCTCTACCAACTGCGAACAGATAACGAACGAATTTCCCCCAAATTGATATCTCGGAAAACCACAGGTAAAACTTGCGTAAATAACCTCTCAACTAACAGAAAAGTCTAAAAGTTGATCTACATTCTGTGAGAGGCATATCGATAGCACATGCTCCAGATTTGAAAGCATTCCCATTGAAAATCATACCGTCGATGTCTTTAAAGCTCCTTGTTAAACTTCTTCTAGTCCTTCAAATCAGTTGAATTTGGGTGCTAGAATTTCACACCTCACTCAACCTTTTTGAGCAGCGCTTCTTCCCTAATTTGCCACAAAGTCGCATTTTCTAAGCTGTATCTTGTACTTACCATTTGGCAAACTGCAGCGTTGAGAAACAACGCAAGTTTTCAATATTCTAATTTAAAAGTACATTCTATTCATTCAGTACATTCATGTTCATTGTAAACAACCAGGCAATTCTTTTGTGATGGTATCAGGATAAGAATGGACAACAAAGTCAACTTTATCCTGAAGAAAGTACGGGACTGTTGTTGATGATGAAACTTGTTTCATGGATGGAAGGTACGTAGCAAATCATGGTACATTTTACATGTATACTTCACTCCAATCATGGAAATATATGTTATGTTGTGGCTGTAAGGTTTTCAACGTTGGATTACATTCTTACCGTCACGTACTCGTGTATTTTGGAATGTTTCTGCTTTGTAAATTTTAGGTACACTGAAAAGGTTTCTCGGTAGTCAATACCTCCTGTAAGGAACTATAGCAGACCAGACATGCACGTGAGAAGGCTTACTTTAGATACTGATAAACGACTGCTTAGTCCTCATTCATTTTTGAGTGGACACAATACTTTGTGTCTTTTCATTAATATTAATATCGGTTTACCAATAATGCTCTGATCCAGGTCGGCAGTGCTTGCTCGGTCCAGTCCTGCTCGATTTTAAATATCAGTTACATAAAAACGAACAATAAAAATAAAAATTTGAGAATCGCAAAAAGGTAACCATTTGTACTTTAGTAAAGTTCTACATATATTTTAATATAGTTCCTAAGATTTGTTTTTTAACAGAAGTCTTATGAACTATTATGTGAATTTTTTGCGAAACAGGTGAGGACTATCCGTAATACAACAACCACCACCAACAACTATACTCACAATGACCCGTCCTCATTCGATGAACCAGAAACCTAAACTGTCTGACAACAAAAAAGTAGACAATCCAAGTCAAACTTACGATTGCGAAGTGTGCTCCAAAAAATTCGCGAAACAAACAAATCTG
>JAQGAP010004678.1:0-10074 GCA_034697805.1 Orchesella bifasciata
TGACCCTGCCTCCATTCAGTTTTCCTGGTTGTTGGAATATAGCTGCTGATAATATTGGTCGTCTTCTTGTTTTGTCCGGCACGCCTCTTCATAATGACCACTTTCTTTGCAATAGTCACAGATGATATGAAGTCTGCTGCTGTTCCCATTTGGCTGTTGATAATGATAATCCGCCTTTGTGTAGCATACCATCGCCTTGTCTTGAAAGTCGTTTTGCTTGCTTTTGTTTTCTTCCTGATTTAGGCTCACCAAGTGGTCACGTAGGTTTTCGAGCACTGTTGCAATATCACTCTCTTGCTTCTGAACTGTATTTTCATTGGCTGTTGTTGCAGTTATGGCATTTAGTCGAGAATCTCGTTTCTTTTCAAACTCCTTTACCAGTTTTTTCAAGTCATCGTAACGACGTGGCCTTCCTCTTGCATCAATAAAATCCACCAGTCTTGTCGGTAGATTGTTAACAAGTGCGTCCACAATGGAATCTTCAGTGATTGTTTGCCATTCATCGGAGGCGTCGTAGCGTATACGGAGCAAATATGAAGATGCGGATTCTTCATATTTTGGTTTCTGCTGTAAAATCGTGTGTATACTGTTTTTATGAAAATCGTACATTGGAGCATCGCTAATAAAAAGTTCAGAGAACTGCTGGAATGTGATGGCTTGGCTTTCAATTTCATCTTGATGAAGATGAAACCACCGGTGTGCTTCTGAGTTTTTGAAAGCAACGGAGAACATATACTTCATTTGTAGGATGCTTTGGCGTTTCATGTTACCCCAGTTGGTAAACTGCCGAATAAAGAGTCTAACTTGGCTTGTGGTGAGTTCTTCATGGTCATATGTCGGCATTAGATCTGCAGTTGACGTCATGTTAACGGAAGTTTTGTTTTCTCTCTGTGTCTCAAGTATTAAGTTCAGTCTGCTTGTAGATTTTGTCAATTTAACTAGACACTGGAACATACATGTTTCTCTTTCCGCTGATTGGCTGGGTCTTGGGAGATACCTTTGTGTGTTATTTTTCTTTGACTGCTTTTGCTCTACTTTGCGTGGTCAACCGTTTTTGATTTTCTGTATCTCTTTTTTCTCCTTGTCATTTACACAGTGGTCAACCAAAACTATTCGTCGTGGAAATTGGTCTATTTACACTTGAACTGTCTACACTATTTGTCTGCATATTTCTTGCGTTTTGATTGGCTGTGAGTCCTCAGTTAAGTTTTCTGTGCTGCTTCTTATGCGGATTTACGTGGACAACCGTTTTTGATTTTTAGATACACTTCTCGTCTCCGTCCCATTTACGTAGTGGACAACCAAAAAAATTTCTTCTATGTCCTCACTTATTCTTTTCCTCACTGATATGCACACGCAAAATTATGAACTTTTGCTTGGTTTGACTGGTTGTAAACTGATTTTAAAAGGAAAACTAACTGAGTATAAAATGACTTTTAAATTTTTTGGAAACTTTGACACTTCTGAAGAAACGTTTGGTTATTTCTGAGAAAAAATAAAACTTTTATATTTCTTAAGAAACTTTGATTACTTTGGGGGATTGGTGCTTTGCTGTGCGAGATCGAAGCTCAAGTCTCCACCAGTTACGTATGTTATGTAGGGTATACGTATTGTGCAAGTTTATGCCAATAATGGACTACATCTTGACTTGTGCGAGTCTGACCAACAACTCTCTTTGTATTCATGTCATCGTGTTCATTATATACATTGCATTCAAGTTCATTAGATAATATTTAGGTTACAGTTAAACCAGAACTGGTGACTAACTCTAACTATCAAGAACATGTTTATAGACCTTCGCACGCGTGCGCGTGGCTGTAATTAATAATCACGGAATTCCAATAACATTCTTAAACACTAACTTGACACTGAACTAGATAACTGCTCATCACGGATACGTTACAATACGTTCATCCGTGACAATTTCATTCCATCAAAAAATTCCCATGTGAAATCCTTACATTCTTCAAACAAGTAGTAAGTATAGGGATAAGGAGGGAAAGGGACATGAAAAAATAATGTGAAATATTGCAATGAGCATCGCATCGGAGACATGCTAAAAGTTATGTGTTATAGATAAAATAAAAATATAAAAGCATTCATGCATCATATATGTACGTGTGTATAGTCTATGTAGTGTATTAAAACCCCGCAGTTTTCTGTGATACACATAAAGTAAGACAAAAAAAACATTTGCACATTTTACGTATAGCCGCAGGTTGTCTTGCATGGAAAAATAGTAAACCATCCATTTCGTCCATATTTATCTTCATCTGTTCTTGTCTCCTGCCTGCTCTCTCCGCGGCTGATTTTTTTTGTTGTCGATGAAATATTTTGTACAGAAGAAGAAGAAGAAGGGAAATCATGGTTTGTAGAGCTTTACAAAGGATGATTGGATCTTCCAAGTGAGACAGACACATTGGTGCATATGATATCAGGTTCTTTTTACAATCAGTCCTTTGTATTCGGCTTTAGGTATATGGCACATTTTTTATTTCTTTTGAAGCCTCCATAAGCTTCACTGAATACTGAGGCTATAACATCTGTGCCGTCTTTTGTGATGTCGGTGGTAGTTTAAACAAAAATACGAGTTTTCCATCCAGGGGCAGAAATATTATGATGATATTTTAATATTTTTGATACAACTATTCATGCACACATGAATATTTTGAAATGTCACTAGAATTTCTCTCTTTCTTTACTCTTTTCCTTCTTTGCTTCGATCGGAATTCTCGCTTCATTTTTTATCTCCCATATGGCTTTGCCGGTTGGTTGATAATGTAAAATGGGATGGATGGTAAAACAGTATAGTATTCCGAATAGGTTTCTTGATTCGAGGAGCAGGTTGAGCATGCATGACATGTTAATGCTCAACTTATATTATTATTATGTATGTGAATATAATGCGAAAGATCTGTAAAAATGCACTACATAAGTATTCCATATCTTTTGACCCCCTTTTTCTCTTATTGAGGAAAGTGAAAGTGGAATGGAGGGAGAGAATCAGAAGAGAAAATCCTCAATCTCATTTTTATTTTATGCCTTGTTCTTTCATCTTTTATTTCCAGCACATTTGGGAATTGACAGAAAAAGAGTGAGAGAAGGGAAAAAAGATGAGAAGACTAGTGGAGGTAGAGTGAAAGGAGCGCATTTGACAACTTGATCAAGGGCATGCATGCTTCTATTATGTACATATGTGAGCTGTAGCACGGATAAATTTTATATCCTTGCGTGTTACAAAACCATAGCTGAATGCAAAAGTAGAGACGGGAGACGAGTTATGAAAATTTGATTTCTTCTCAACCGTAGAATAATCCAAAATCTAGAACAATTTTCACCATAAATCTGAAAAACCAAAGAGGTCGGCCCGGTATTCTTTTTTGTTCCAAGTTTTGAGGAGGGCGTACGTGGTTGTTTGGTTGGTGATTTTGAATTCTGGGTGAAAAGTCAAGAGGAAAAGATGCTTTTCTCAGTAATGCACGTCTGTGCTTTTTACTCTTGCTCCCTTTCCTTGTTGCAATATCCACCAAGTGAAGAAATACATGTTATGTTATGTTATTAGCCACGGCCACAAGCAAATACGATGCTGTCAGAGAGTGGTATAGGAGCAGTAGTTGCATTTCAGTACTTGGGGCTAGTAGTAGTATATAGGAATGGCTCATGTGAAATGTTATTCTGCTCTAGTTTTCGGCTCTCCGTCGTACCATTCCAAAAGGATTTGTACAGGCTTAGAATGTTTCTAGAATTTCTGACATGAGTTTCTGTCCTTTTAGCAGTCATCTCAGGACAAGACTCGAATGAATTCTTTGCTACATATCTTGCGGATGTGTAATGGCAAGTGGAAAAAAGTGCCTCATCTTCACCCATTAGTATTCAGTGGATGAGATCAGTTCAGGATGTTGGGTTAAGAATTGGTTGCTCTTGTGCTTTTATACTTGTTCCGCCAGCATAAAAAGAAAAATGAGATGGTGGCTGGGCTTTCCTTTCTCCCTGGAAAAGAGGACGAGGAAACGGGAAAAAGTCGTTTCTTTTCATGGTGTTGCTGTATCGTGGAATCTGAATTCTTTCTGTTTTTCATCTCTTTCTCATTCTCCGACTTCCTCTCCCTCCACAATAAAGGATAGGGAAATGTTAGGAATGTAAAATGTATTATAATACTTACTTCCCTTTCGGTATGTCAGATAGACATGCTTTTTCATTACTGCTATACTCGTGAACATTTGGTCAATGTTTGCAATTACTGGGATTTTGTGGTTGTAAACTGAAATATATAACATTCTTGTGAGCACATGTTTCGTTAAGATTTTATTCGCAACTTGCAGTTTTAGTTTTTTCCACAAAAATAAAAAAATGAGTGATAGATGAACTCGCAGTTGATACCTTTTGTATTAAATTGCTTATACATATGGATATAGACGAAAATAGACTTGCTATTTATTGTGAGTTAATAAGTAGATTGAGTTTTGTAATACACTAGAAAGTATGAAATGGCTCGTGAGCAGACAGCGCGCATTTTGTGTGAATTCCAGAGGACGACAGCATCTTTTCACTAACCACCTCTTCCTTTTCTTTGCCTTATAAATACATTAGGTGTGGTGTATCCGTTTTATAGTCCATAGCTTAATAATCCATGCATACTTTTGGTTATTTAGTGACACTTGAAATCCCCTTTTCAAAATGCTTTGCGGTTCAATTTGGGTTTAGCTCAAGTTTAAAGACCTTTTATACACACCGCATTAATAATATGTGAGTGTGAGCCTTTGAATTTCCAAAGCACTGAATGTATATAAATGGAACACATTTGATATACCTCATATAAGTAATTTAATGGTTTAAATTGCGAAAGCATTGTTGTGAAAACATTTATGGCTATAAACGATGGCATTCAAAGTACATTACGGCATATTTCTTCACATTCGTTCAACTGAAATGAAAAGGAGCCTGAAATGAAGTTGGTGTGGCTATCAAGCAAATAGAATGCAGTCTGGAAAAGAGTAGGCAAATGAAGCCCGATATATGTAACAGGAAGTAGAGTATCAAAACGATGAGGCATAAGAAGAGAAGAGAAATGAAAATGAAATATGAATACATATTGTCTGGTAACAGAATTATTTTGGCAAAGTAATGTATACTACTGGTTTGGAATTGTAGACATTTCCTCTATTGAACCAGAAGCGTTATCATCAGGTTAACATGCTCTCTGCAATTGGCCTTCTTACACACTGTCGCAAATTTAATTATACCCAGATATACACAAACTAGTGTATCTCATTTAATAGTGGTTTAAATGAGCAATATGAAAATCAGTTATTTTGGTGTAAATGTAACAAATTTTGTAAATATCAGATTGAGTATAATAAAAATTCGTACGCAAGTACGCACTGATACACGACTTTCTATTACTTTTTACCGTACCCAACTACCCCTACTAAAAACCCCTATCCAGTAATAATGTATGAAGTGGTGGATGTAAATTATTTGGTTTTTGGTTTGAGCAATGTGGAACCTTCTTTCATCTTTCCCATTAGAATAAACATGTCGTTTGACGTTTTGGGAGTAATACAATAAGTAGATAAAGTTACAACTACTTGTACTGAGTTAATACAACTCCTTTCATCCAACCTACATAGAGACAACACAGAGAAACCAGAAACCAAAATTTTCATATGAGGTTTGAAATGGAAGGTTGGAGACATTATTACATTTTATTGCTACACTTTCTGACATGTATGGGTTTCCAGATAATATAAAACAAAATTGAACTGCGAATAATAATAATAATAGTGTGTGTGAATTGTGAAAACATGAACCGAAAATCAATGCAGCAAAGGAAGCAGTGTCTAATGTGGTTCGGGTTCGTGCCTCCTGCAGTGATGGGAGTAGATGATACTTAAACTGGGTTTTTGTGCCTTTCTGCCTTATATATAGCCCTTTTTAGTGGTATTGAATATACTTGGAGGCAATAATAATAACAGTAATATCTGAGCAAGCATTATTGTAACTTTGTAACATGTGTTAACATCATACCAGTACATATATAACCTCATATTATACCTCCATTATATCTCAATGTGTGTGGGGTAATCATGGCTAAAACGTTTGCCGAGCCTTCCCCTTAATAAAAGACTCATTTGTATGGCATTCTATATTTCCCAAGAAAATGATTGCGAGCATTCCAGTTTCCTCCTCTTTCACTCGCTATTATAGCACCGCCGCTTTCGGAAGTTAAATAGCAATGAAATGCAAAAGTTAATGTATTATATTACGTTGTGTAAACACATGAAATGGAAATTCTCTTGACTAAATTGTTGTTTGTGGTTTTGTTTGGATTTTACCTAAATAGAGGAACTCACTGTCCCCCAGCGATCGCGACAAGTTTCGACCCCGAAGCAGTCCAGAGTCAGAACCCAAAAGGCCGAAACGGGAAGAGAAACATGAGGTAAGCAACCCAAAACATATTTCACTACTAAAGCTTTTATTCACTTATTCATGTCATTATGTGATACACGATAGTAAAATGCAGTGGTTTACATCTAATAGGTTATTTCAACTTTCTTTTAATTCTGTGCGTATTAATTGAAATTGTGAACGGTTAATTTCAAAGCAGTAGTCTTACATATTCATTCAAAACGAAAATACCCTACATTGAATAATTTTTTTAGGTCATGGTGAAAGTGTTTAATGTAGTTATTGCAGGACAAGTAATTAATAGCACCACATTGAATAATTAAACAGCAAATATAAATAACAACGTTTTTATCTCTTTGACTTGGCACATCATTACACACCTCTTTTGAACTTTTGACTGGGCAAAGCATATCTGGCTACGAGAAATATATGTTTAATTTAGACCTATGCACAACAGGTTCTACAGTTTACAAATAAACACAAAAGTATTAGCATTCGAGGTGAGCATTTCCAAACTCCCCACGCAGCAGAATAAACAAAGGAAAGCGACGAGGAGAAAGCATATAGGTGAAAAGTTTAGAAGGCAATCATAACAATGAGAAAATTGTGCTTGCAGCGAGAAAAGGGAATTCTACCCAAGTTTCTTTCTGCAGCGCTCTCAAAAACATTTGGTATGAACGTTGTGTACATAAAATGTTTGCATGAACTTTTTGTAATACCTCAAGGAGAAAGTTGGAGACATGTGTTTTTCTTTGTGTGTGATGAAAAAGTGGGAGGAGGAGAAAAAGGGCAGAAAACTCGTAGTAAAAAGCTTCCTTCAAGATGATCAAATCATTTATATTGTCAGAGGAAGTGGACAGGAAACGAGAAAAGGAGGAGATGGCTGGGGTCTCATAGATTTGTCTGTTTTATTTCAGTTTAGTCAGCCAACCAAAACTGACTCCTAAAAAGTGGTGATAGAAAAAAATAGAGGAAGTGGTTCTGTCGTAAAAAGAATAGAGAAAAAGTGCGGCTAACAGCACACAATAATGTTTCTCAGCTACTTTTTGAATAAAAAGTTAAGTGAACATCCACTCAATGTGAAGGAACCAACAATAATATTGGAGAGGAAGGGGAATCACAACTGCAAGTGAAGTAGGCGAAAACGAAAATCTACAGAGAGAGAGAAAACGCCAGTTGATGCTGCTCTACTGTTTTATTCTACTACATACTACATCTTACACACTATCACTTCTGCAAAAAAAGAGCTGATTCCTTACATATTATTTTAACCTTTTTAAGTCAATACATAGATACTTTATTTTGTACTATAGTATTATACTACAATGATTTTATCTTTTATAATGTTTTCATACTATATTCCACAACTTTACACGTACTCCTATTACTTGTCAACTTTCTATAGGGCTTCATTTTATAGAGCAGAATGGATTCTCCCTTTCTCTCTCTTTCTCTCTCTTTCACTTTCTAGTTTCCTTTCAACTGACTGAAACGGATTTATAAGAATCTCATAGAAAGAGCATTCATTCATGGACACATGCATTCCACTTTTTTGTGTGTGTATATTTCTCACGGGTTCACAGAGTTTGCAACCAGTGTGAACCATTATTCCATAAACGTTCATGTTGATAAGCACCTCGTTCGTTCCCGGTCACCCTTCTTACATAGATGAGATAGCAGATTGTGTGCGCGATATTAAATTCCTTTTTCTGCCTGTGTGTGTACAAAGTGTGAATGAATATATATCCTTTTTACTATTATATATCTGTGTTACATGTATATTTGTGTAAGTAGTAGAGTTAACTCAAGAAAAAAGTGAGATCATGTGAAAGATACGATTGGAATTGATGGCGATGGGAGACACTGCGGTGTCGTTTGTCGTGGGCTGGACTTTTTATGTTCTTTCACGGTCGGTAACAAATTGGCCTTTTATAGAAAGGACGTAAAAAGTACTATTAAATGAATTGAAAGCTTGGCACAGCCTGGCACATTCACAAGAATAAAAAGATAAGAAGAGAGAGAGAGAGACCTTTCTTTTCCAGCATAAATTATTGATACACTTACTCACAAGCACTGCACTGGAGCATTTATCGCCACACTTATATTATACACTTTTACTTTCTAATATTGGCAAAACTGTTTCATCCATATTCCATACCGTGTGTGCTCACAGCTTGTATTGTACATTCATTCATATATGATAAGAATTTTCCCCAATAGCTGGCAACTGGAGAAAGTTATAGCAAAAATAACTGGATACAGATCACCCCTAAATTAAAAGAAAAATGATATGGTTAGCATTTTTGAAGGACGATTATTTTCCAGCATTCAGCATGTTACTTTCCCCATTTTCAGTGTCTCTCAAATTCTCATTAATCATACAATGATTAGTTCGTTTAATTACCAAATCATGTAAGAGTAGCCAATTTCTAAAAGGACGATATAAAGTTATATCCTTACACAAAAATCTGAAAGGAGCCAGAAGGATTGATTACTTTTCGATGGTTGATTATACATTTGCATTAACTGCAAGCAGGATATTATAGCTGGCTCTCAGGCATTGTTTTCTTTATCATGAGTGTTTGATGCACTTTGAGTGCTAAAGCTACTAAATGACTTTTTGATTATAGGCAGGATGATGAACACTTGTGTATTCCCCTATTAAAATGAAAACTTTTTAAGTGTGATCACAAAGTCATGATGGTAGTTATTATTATGATCATACTTATGAACGTGTATGTCATTAAACTTTGTAACTTTCCATTACGTATCGGATGGTAAGGTGATTATATATATGTGCTACTTGTAGTAGTAGCATTGGCACAACCTACTAATAAAAAAGTTGGGATGATGCTCGTGGTATGGTGAAGCTGTAAAAAAGAAAATCGAATCATCATCGCAAAAAAGAATCCCGGCCTGCGTACGTATATGTCATCCACTCGTTCGAAATGCCGGCACGTAATTTTATTCTCTCTCTCTTTCTTTCCCAACTTTCACTTTACTTTTTATGATTTGGTGTTTCTGTTTGTGCACGATATTTACGAAGCTGAACGGATAGGCAGTCTCAAAGTCTCTCCTATTTCATTATTATTTGGAGGAATGTATATTTGCGCATTTACTGAAAGCCAGTATGTGTTTCCCATACTTATATATGAGGTTGAATCTTAGCAGAAGGATGTCATAAAGGCAATTTCCTCCTAATTTCCGATTCCCACTGTTCCTTTCATTACAGCGACGAGGTTATTTCTCCAAAGCGAAGCCGGCTACTACTACAACTCCTGTAATGATGCTGGTCCTATTAAAGTCTTCGTGTCGTAAAAAGTGCTAGTATCGGCTTTCATCAACTCTTTCCTCTTTCCATAGTTTTCTCGTCTCGCACGTCGTGCTCCCTTTTTACTACTTTCTCTCGAAAAGTAAGGGAAAGAAAAAAATATATGGAGGAGGATTACACATAGTATATATGGGCACTATATAATCATGTGTACTTTAGGTACACATTGCATACCAATTTCTATTTTATTTTCTGATTTGTCTGCCTCTCCTCCACCCTTTGTTTTCGTCGTTTCCGCACAAACACAAAACCTCCCCGCCAACCATGTACACAAAGTAAACATAAACAGATTCGAGCCCAGCAAAGGGAATTGCTTGAAATGATATATAAAACGG
>JAQGAP010004679.1:0-10073 GCA_034697805.1 Orchesella bifasciata
AGTTGCATTGAAGTAAATAGGCAAAAATTCTGGCGACGGTGGGTCTCACTTTTAAAAACCAACTCATGAGCCTCAACCATTTGCTTCGGAAAGGTAAGGGTAAAGTCGAACTTGTGCTAGGAACTGTAAACGGCAGCATTTCTCTTGGCACATTATCCTTGCATTTTCATCATGAATGCACAGGTCTAGGCCTCACCACCGAGGATTTTCACATGAAGTGGGCTAAAAGCAATGCTTTTTCATGGAAAAACCCGTTCCCTCTTCTCTTGTTTTCCTGCTGCATTTCAGTTCGGTACAATTCTATTATGCTTTACAATTCGCTAGTTGAAAATCTTATCTGTCAACACATGACAGTGTTCAATTCAACACAAGATGACCCTTACAAATTCATATTCAATATTAGACACGAGATAATTTCCAAAGACGAATGAATAATGAACACAAGAAGTATTAAAACAACTCAACTTATTTACACACACAAAATTGGAACTTGAATACTCTCTTAATTTTCACTTGCATTCATTTGACACCAAAAGTCTCTAAGTTCCATTGAAGTACATTTTAACGTATCTTTAAAACTTGTAATAAGTTTTCTAAATCAAATGATATGGTGCTTAATTCCAATTTTGTCAAAAAATCTCTGCAATAACTATAGCATGCCAGCAAATGGGTAGATGATTACTGTCTGTGAGTTTGTTCGTGGCTTTAGTACATGTATTATCGACTTTGAATATCGACTTTTGGTAAGCATTTTTAACTGGTCATATTAAACACTTTACAAATATATTCAAAAAATACAATACAAGAATTCTTTAGATTCAGTCAGTGCAAAAAACAAAGTCTGAAATTCAACTACAATTCATTCCAAAACCCATCCGTCCAATCTTGATGCACTTATGAAGATTTAGGCTAAGCACTTTGTTCGCCCTGGGTAACTGGAGACATTGCGGGAGGATCATACACCTTCTATACTACAGAGCTTATATTGATTGATTGTATGTAAGAAAAGTTCTGTAATCTGCACATAAGCACATGGACACAGTAGAATACACACTGTCTGATTAACTGCTATACTTAACTAACTGAAATTCGAAGAAAGTTTAGTGAGAAAGTTACAGTTACAACTAGTGTTTGATCTTACCGGTTAAATATTGGTTGATCTCCTTCGTAATATCTTCATTCAACTGGTGATAATCTGGATGAAGAAGACGTATCTTCTTGGTAAGCTCATCCATGTACAACCCATTTTTATTTAAGAAATCTTCTGCCATTTTCCCCTTTCACCTTTGAAAACCTGAAAGTTTTTGAGCAATAAGAATTATTTGCATGAAGAGTACTCACTGACAAACAGTTTTATTCAACTTCAAGAACTTTCACCAACTTCAGTTTTATCTGCGTTGTAAATAGAACTTACCGGATAAAGATGCTTTTGTTTTGCTTTGTGCAAAAAGTTGTATTGTTCTTTAATGAAATACTGAAATTTTAAAAGTACTGAAGAACTTAAAATCCAATGTTTTTGCTGTTTAAGTGCTAACTGTATAGTAGATACGTTTATTTGACAGAACTTATGTTTGAGTTGCTGATGAAATAGTTGTTATGGCAACTACACAAACTTATCGATCCGGGATTGAAAGCAATCCTTTTTCGTGGTAGTGCGAGAATGTATACATCATGTGCGAGCTGATGTAAGCATAACACACATTGGCCAAGATTTCCGGCTTTTTGCATTGAAACGAATGAAGATGATTTCTACTTTTCAAGGGGCGAAACGAGTGAAACTAAAGTAGTTTAATTTTTAGTCTTAAAATTATTTAACAGCGCTTGCATTTAGTCAGCGTGGATCATTATTGAAGAATTCAATTGCCAGCAATTAGTTTCGAGCAAAGAAAAGTTTACTTTCACCCTACTTTTAACAATAATAAGATGATATGAAATGTGTTGGTACATTTTAGATTTCTAACTTCCCAATCGGTTTTTCGAGCTCCAAAATGTCGAATAGAAACATCGTAAACGGACGGGTAGAGTTAAGTGAGGATGAGTTCAAGTCAACACTATTTAGTCTTCTGGGCCCACAGACTACTTTACAAGGGCAAATCATTATTCCCAAAACTTATGGGCCAGTGGTGATCAAAACTAACGAGGAGAAGATGGTTGAGGCTGCATTCGAAAGTTGTATGTTCAAATGCTTCATGAGTTGCACCCTCGGTAAGTAATCGACTTATTGATCAGTCTACTAGTTAGTGTATTTAGGGGGTAATAATGCTATCAACGTTATTTGTCATTTTAGGCTACGGTTTGGGAGGTGTTATTGGACTCTTCTCTGCCAGCGTTAATCCAACAATCACAGGTCCAGATGCAAAGCAACAAACTGCTCGAGAAGTTTTTCGCGATATGAAAGCAACAACCATGAGCCACGCCAAGAATTTCGCCATCGTTGGTGCCATGTTCGCCTCAATTGAATGTGCCATTGAAACTGTAAACAATTTTTCAAAATATATTTTTATTTCTAAGGTTTACTTTAAGCAGCACAAATTACGTAAGCATGAATGTGTTTTCTTTTTGTCTAGTATCGGGGTAAAAGCGATTGGAAGAATGGAACTAGTGCAGGAGGAATTACAGGTGGTTTAATTGGGCTACGAGGTAAAGAATTTTATAGTACAATGAAATACATTTTTTAAATTGGTCGTCAATTTGACTTCATGAATTTCTTGTTTAACTGTTGTATAGCTGGTGTCAAGGCTGGATTACTAGGTGCTGCAGGATTTGCTGTATTTTCTAGTGCGATTGACTACTACATGCGACAAAGATAAGATGCGCTAAACTATTGTCTATATATACGTAATTTGAAATAAATATAGAGATTATTTAAGATTGTGCGTAAATTTTACATATGATCACGTAGAATTTTATTGATTGTGTATATTTTGGTTTATAAATAGCGTTACCATTCGGTTAGTGCGATTAAAACGTAAATAAATCTCGAAGAACTTTGGTTATATTGATCGGAATATTTTACATTTTTGTTGAACATTATGAGGTAATACGTAGTTCATAGTTTAAAATGACGGCTTCAAACAACCCAGATGCTTTCTTATGCTTTCAATTTTCCATCAAACAGTCCACTTCAAAAAGTTCATTGGACATTACCGTAAAATACTTAAATTGTTACTCTTTAAAATTAAATGTAGACTTAAACACATATATTAACGCTGCGAGCGAGCAAAGTATATTATTTAGTAGAGTTATTGGTTATCATAACTTTTGTAAGATCCAGCTAGCTCCAGTAAATATTTATCTGGGTTTTCTTTCCATTCCGGATTGTTCAGATTAATCTTGCGATTTTTCTCTGCTTGCTTAGCTTCCCATTTGCGTAGGTCATGTTGTGAAACCCTGCAATATTTTAAAACCATGGAATCATTGACTTTAGTTTTTGTTTTCATATTCGGTAGCCCTAAAATATATAAAAGTGGTCTTACTTGACTTGGGGTGGAGCACAGCCCCATGCAAGAAGGCGAATAATTTTACATGGAATTTGTTTATACGAAACGTATGTAAATTCTGGCTTAATTTCAATGGACAAGTTTCTCGGGTCCTTTCCCACTTGAATTCCAAAAGGATATCCACGGATTGAGAAATTGGCGTAAAAAATCTTTGCTCCCTCTGTAACAAAAACCATTTCCAGTGTACATTTTACTTTACCTGAATTCTCAATTTTAAAAGTCTAATCATAAGTAATTTAACTTTTTTGCCACACACTTTCAACAATTCGGAATTCCGGCTTGACCATCAGCAAAAGAGATTCCTCGCCACCCCAAAAATGACAGCTTTCTCGCCATTCTATATCTGTCGCAATGCAGAATAGATAATCGTTGTCTGCTTTGACAAACATCAGTGTGGGTCCACGGTAATTAAAGACATGGTGTTGAAACCGGTTTATACTTAGGCCCTGGTCTTCACTGTCGTACAGTAAACTCCATGTTTCAGGAAGTGCTGCTTCGCCCAAGTGCAACTAATGTTGACAAACATAAATCATCAGCTTATAAACGAGGCAACACAAATGGACATTTGATAACAGAGTATGGTATTCATATCATTGACAATAACCATTTCCATGAGCTGTTGAGGAGATGTAGCAGCATTCCTCTGAACTTCTGGCTTTTTTTCCAGCACAGACAAGAATTTTCCAGGTAATGAGGAACGCAAGAACCACATAAGGACGGGATGGATTAAGCTGGCAGTTGGATCCCGCTCCACCTTATCATCAACACCAGTAGACTCATCGCTTTTTGCGCCATTTTGTTGTTGCTTAACCTAAGTTGTTTGAATGTTGGTCATTTTAATGCAAATTAGTTCATTCTTGGGTATATTATGAATACATTTACTTTATCTAACGTACCGGACTCGTTTTATTAGCACTTTTACCCAAGTTGTATCCGGTTGTGAGTTGTCCCACTATGTACTTATGCATGGGATTGAGCAGTCGAGGAATATTTGTGAGAATCCAGTTGGTTAGAAAGCAAACGGACATTTCTGTTTTTATGTGGTACTAAAATGGAAAAAAGTCGAGCGTTTAATAATTAATTCATATACGTAGTTTAGAATGACGTTTTGAGCGCGGCAGGAAAATGAACTCCACCCATACATGCACTAAAATACTTTCCATCTACATAAATTTAAGCCGAATGACTTGTTGTACGCGAGACATAATCCGATTTCATGATTCATCGTGGATTAGATTAAAAAAGCTTGCTATATTTAACCAAAGAGTACAAACAAATTAAGCCAACTCTTACTCATATGTTAGTAAGTTGAAACACACTGCTTGCTGCAAAATAGAACAACTAAGCACTTCCTTGTTAAACATTCAAAGTTCCAATGCAGGTTACAAGTTACAATGCACCGACCGATAATGGCTTGATAATAAAATATCTCTTTCTTTTTGCTTTCTAGGGGTGATGTGATAGGTGTAATGTCAGGCTTAACAATTTATTGAAGATAAAATGTAAAATCCCCTTCCAAAAATTAGATTAGTTCTAATATAGAAGTAACTATTAGTAGCAATATGAACACAAACTATAAGGGGGACATTCGATCACATTTAAATCTATATAAATTAAACGGATCAGCTAATTTTATAAAGCTCCGTACTACTAGAGTAGCAAGCTAATAAAAACTTACAGCGGATTTAGAGACGGACTCCATCCACGAAACTGCTGCTGGTGAACTTGCATCAGAATCCTCCTCTCCTATTCCCATCTTGTTAACTGCTCGATAAAGCACATATGCGCTGCAAAGGAAGTCCATGAAGGCAGCTTGACTCATCATTTCTTTGCCATTAGAAAACAACTGAAATGTCATATGATAAACGCATTATTAACACGTGCATGATTACTCGCTCTGTATGGCCAAATGCATCCAATTATTCCAAGAGTTAACATTTCGAGTTTGGCTTAAATTTTCCATTGACATCGACTATATAGCATTTACATGAATGTGGATTAAGCCCCCAGTTTTCAGCTTTTGGAACAATGTCAAGTGTGAATTGTAACGTAGTAGCGCTTGCAGAGAATTTAATAGCAATGATAAGATTGGGTGATTGCTATGAAAATCGACCCCTATTTTAAACACGACCCAATAGCATGCCCAAGATATTGGGACTAAATATCAAGAGTACTGTGCTGTTGTACCTGTAAATAAAATTTGATTTGATCCTTGTCTGTGATCACTCCAAGGAATTTATCGCTGATTTGAACGAAAGCATCTGCAGTAATAGTCTCAGCCTTAGTGTCTTGCTTGACGTAGTACATCCATATGTAACCAGCTGCTGTCTTGCTGTTGCTCAAGACATGTTTCTGTAAGATTTCAATAGCCAATTCCAATATCAGCGATTTCTGATTTCAAAGGCAAAATGAAACATGATAAGATACATTACCTCAAACACTTCCCGAGATATCAATGCTTGTCGTCGGTATCCAGACAAGTCCGAAAGGTGCTGTGTCACAAAAAAAATACTAAATTGTATAAAACAAGCTAACTAAACACCGTCCCTTTAAACGCTTCTAATGATAAAGCTAACTAACCCACTAACCGCAACACTCTCAAAATGCATACTTTAAATCATGGTTGTGAAATGGATCACTGACCTTAGCAAATTTATCAATATTCAGACTCATGATTGAAATACTTCCACGTTGGCGTTGATGGTAGTTCTCAGCTCCAGTGATACTTTGCTGCCAAAGGTCAAGAAAGATTTAAACTGTGAACCTTACACTTTCCAGATTAAACAAGGATCCCGCTGGATCTGTAAGATTTAGTTGTCCAAATGTCTGTCGTACGTTGTCGGCAAGGGCCGACTATTGAACTATGACTAGAGAGGCTTGCAGTAAAATGTATACTGAGGGGTATAGTCTTTCTCTCTTTGTTTGTTGATGCAAAGTTCTATGCTTCACCAAGAAGTCAAGAAATGCACTGGAATATTTTGTAAATTTGTTTACGTTGCGGCTGCTGGATTACACTGGTTTGGCTTTCTCAACAGTTGTTCTAATACTGGCTGGCTGATTTGTAATATATCTTTGGTTGCTCAAATGTGGGCCACTAGTAGTTTGACTCATCATCAGAATCATTATCATGCATGCTGTTAATACTGTGAAGAATTGCCTGTAGATTGTACATGATAAAATAAATATACATAATGTGCAGATTAAACGTGTGGGGCCGTATCGCATGCTCCACCCAAGTCAGTGATGCTTGACAGACTCTATATTTCTTGTCGTAAAGATATACTATTCATTGCTTCACAATTCATTCATTTATCTTAGTACTGCCTTTTGTTTGCTCCTGCAACTGGAGAAACGAAGAACAACTTTACAAGCATCGTATATCACATCACAGCTTGCGGTATAATTGGATTCGTGTGAGCCAACTAGACACTGTAGTCTAGGCTGCTTCCTTGGCATTCGCAGCGTAAAATATCTACTCGTAAGCGCAAGTATGCAGAGCAGACAATTAAATGCTAGCAAAAATACTTTATTATGCTTATGATACGACCAACAAATTACAGAGTCCGATAGGAGTATTCTGCGTCACCGTCATGCTTATTTCATATTCAACGGAAAACAGATTCGATTAAAGAGGAAGCGGAGAAGCTTTTATGCGTTTTCTACGATTAATTAGCATACATTTTCCTAACTTTAGAACATGTATGCAATGCAATCATTTCATGCTTATGATGGGCAGTGGCTGATAGAACACAGCTACATAACACAGGTAGGCTTGAACTAGTCGTAAGTTGAGTTGGTACTGCATTCGATGACTTTACGATGAATTCATTAAAATAAGTTTAAATCTTATAACCAGATCGCATTCCAATTTGCATAAGTAGCACGGATCTCCTTTTTCAATTCTTTTAACCCCTTGACAGTATCTTAAATAACTATGAAAACGTCAGACTTTTTCATTTTCTGACAACAAAATCGAACGAGCTATGAAAATATTTGCTGGTTTGGCAGTTAGCATTAAGCCACTTTGGAAAGACTCAGTCAAACTAAAACAGAATGTACCAATTGCAGTAGATAAACGATAATATATACCCCAATATATAAACTCAAATGCAGTGGAATAGGATAGTTTTCCATTTATAATGTTACACCCAGTGTTTTAAAATAGTTCGTTTACTTTCAAACACTTGAACTACATGATATGTAACGAGGAGTCAAATCATTTGGATTGGTTTGTTCTTTTTTGACGAGCCGACTTCGTATCTCAGCTTCTAAAACAGGAAGTTATCGCTAACGTTTACGTAAGGCTGGCTGCTTTTGAGATGTCTCCTGCTGATGCTTTACATATATGCTCTTTTGTTTTTAACGTCTAAAATATTCATTGAATTTGTAAAAGCATGACATGACACATTACGCTTGGCAAAAATCATTTGTTTTGGTAGGATCGTGTCGCTCGAAGCTAGTGTGGTTCAACCACTTCTTTCAGCTGACCCATATGGAGAAGGCCAAGGACAAGGGGTGCATTCGGCTCCAGAACGAGAAGGTTAAGAGCACATCGATTGTCATCACTGGAAAATATTCCCTGGATGGAATGAAGGTACTGGATTACTTCTCGAAGATGAGGAGGTTTATCCGAGATTTCATCTGGAACCCAGCTCGTCCTCGAGTTGGAGGTCAAAAACCCATCTCCAAAGAAGCCGACGGAGCTCTTCCTAAAAGTGGAGGATGTGGGGGTCCCCCTCGCTACCCAGTTCAGCTCTATCCGAGCATCTGTTGAAATTCCCGACAACGAATATCGCGTTGTTCTAAATCTGGTTAAAACAATCCAGATCGTGGCCAACACCAAGAACCCACAAATCGGGTTCTCCACCCTATTCCGCCACAACTATTTGAAGTTTCGCAACGCAGGTTCCAACCACCGACCAGGACTCCTTCCAGAAGGTGGAAACGGGCTACCCGTACTTGGATTTGCGGAATGTGCTACAATTCGGCATTGCTTTTTATACAGATCTTCAACCAGAACTTCTGGCTTGTTAACAGGCTGAGACATAACGTAACTATGCCTTGACTTTTACTTAAAGAACGGACAGAAACCGACGGAAGGAGTAGTCCTAGATATTGATTTAAAGTTCAAACGGAAATTTGACCAAGCTGTGAGTTTCGAGGACGCGGTATCCTTCCAAGAAATTATAAAAAAGCTATGAGTTAGAGGCGGAGTTGAGGCAGTATCTAATGCACTCGTTCACTCTGTCTACGCGCTTTGAAAAATACCAGAGAAAGTTCGAGAGCTACTTTTGATGGTAAAGACGGCGACAAAGCTTGACTTCTACCTGAATCCCGAAGAAGAGGTGGAGGTTGAGGGGAGCCATGACGAGATTGACAGCAACCCAAAAACGGAGGGAGGTATTGATCACCTCTCCTTTCGTGACAAATCGCTTCAACGAGCTATGCTATTCCCGGATTGTTATTTGAAGCTCCAAGCATGCTGGTACGTACATTTTGCATTTAATGTTATTATGAAATTGCAAAATGTTGTTACAGGTTATTAATATGATTATATAAAATTATATAATTAATGAATTAATAATTAATTTCTATTTTTTTGCCTAGGTTTGTATTCCATGGTGAATGGAACTCGTCAAGCAGGTTTCCTACATGGAAGAGACCTACAAACTTTTCTCAAATCCATCGAGAGCCACCCAACTGAAGTGAGAACCGTCTTGTTGGCCACCCTCCAGAGAATGCCTCCTCCGGCAATCGGAAGTCAGATAGAGTTAGGCATATTTGGCATCCAGACAGAGACCTTTAACATCGCTGCTTCCTGTCAGAAGTCCAGGCTTGTCGGCTGATAGAATATTACTGTACAGTTGATCCCCGTGTGAAGCCTTTGATGACGGTTATTTATTACTGGGAAAAACTCAACGGGATTCGGCTAGGAAAAGTGGAAGACAACAATAAAGTTGGCCTGGCTCCAGATCCCGCCCTGTTGGAATGGCTTGTGAAAGCCAACATTGGATTCAAGGCAGATCTAGAGTACGCATGGGAGCTGTGGGACCTCTACGGAGACGTGACAGAAGGAGATCAATTTCTTCGGAAAGTTCTTGGGTTGGCACAAGCCTTTTTCCGATTTTGGAGCGAGTTTGGCCGCATATCAGTGAAGCAGCCGGTGGTCGTCAATCTTCAAAGTGGGAACTCGTTCGGGAAAGACGAGGTCGCCAAATATTCGGAGGATATTCGCCGACTCAGCTGTACCACAGGGATTTCCTTTCCAGATCTCAAGTTGTTGGAGAATGAGCGGTCAGTTAGTCGAAGATTCTACTCGCAAAGCGAAGCGGTGACTTTTCGCCACCCATTTCATATCCAATACGGTTTCTCGTTCTGTCCGGAGACATTTGTGGAGGCAGTTTGTCCAAAAATGACGGTAACTGTTCAGAAGTTGGGGAAAATGTTGGAGGGTTATGACGCCAAGGAGGGGCTTCCAAACTGGACCATTGGAACCATCTTCGATGTCAACGCAGAAACCAATCCATTGATGCTGTTAATATTATGCACCCCTTTATATTTCCTGTTACTATT
>JAQGAP010004680.1:0-10073 GCA_034697805.1 Orchesella bifasciata
AATGGTTCTCCACACGTGGAATAGATGAGTAATAACCTTTATTGACTTTGTACTTTTGAGGATAGCGTTTTTGGATGATTGCACAAAGAAATGCTTGGTCTAATCAATGAAAAAATACCTAAAGCTGAAAAAAGCACGATCTGCATAATGGTAAGCAATCATTGACGATACTCATATTATATTTGTCTAATGAACTCGTTGCTGTATCGGAGAAGCCAATGAAACGATAGTGCTGGTTTTACCACAGATTTTTATAACACAGCACATTTCACGTAAACCTGTTTGAACTCTAAAATTAAGAGGCTATATAATGATATAATTAAACACGTACATTTTTTCCTCCATGTGCTCCAATTACCCAATACGACGCCCAAATTTTAACGTTCAGCTGCACAAAATAGTAAAAAAAGCATTGTATAACTTTGGATTTTTGACTGACATTTCCTTATCGTCACACGTAATAAATCTTGCTTGCGCCCCTTCCAGCTTCATTTGGGTTCTGGAACTGGTGAGAGAAGGTCAAGTCTTAAAGTTTTAAAGGAAGGATGGCATCACAAACGGAATCAGATCTGATTCTCCACTCCCAATTTGATTGCTTGTGGGAAGTACCTTCAGAACAGAATGTGTCGGACTACATACTTCGTAAAGCGAAGGAGCATCATCATGCAGGGCGGACGTCTGCTGTTGTGAGTTGATATTTTCACGTTACATTTAAATGTAAAGTAGAAACTACAGGAATTTTATTTTAAGATGAAAATGTATTGGTGTTGTTTCCAGAAAAATGCAGTGACAGAAGAAACCATGAATTATGGTGATATAGACAAGCTTTCCAGGAGCATTGCAAGCAAGTTCCAAAAGCTTGGGTTGAAAAAGGGAGATACAGTCATTTATTCCACTCATGACCCTGCAAAAGTTCATGTGTTTATGGTGGGGATTTGGAGGGCTAACGGGATAGTGCGAAGTTCATACCCAGAGGATGTTGGAGGTACAATAGAAATCATCACTATGAGCACATTCGACCTAGAGGGTGAAATAATAATTATTTACATTTGTTATGTTCTACAGACGCTTTAGTACGACGCATTGTTGAATCCCAAGCATCATTCTTGGCTTGTGACGAGCACTTTGCAGAAGAGTATGTTAGAGCAGCTAAATCCGTACCTTGGAATGTAACAGTGATCGTCTTTGGAAACAATTCTACTCCAGTAGGATGCACTTCAATAAAGGAATTTTATGAGGATGATGGAAATGGTCAGCATTAAAACATACATATGTTTAGCTTCATAGCAATTATTAATGAAATTAATTGATTAAAACATTCATAATTTTCATGTAATTCTTTAGAGGCTCAAGAGACCATCACAACTCTTGAGGACATTGCCCTTATTCTTCCTACAAGTGGAACCACAGGGGACAGCAAAGGTTCTATGTACACACATAAAATCCTCTTGGAAAATATTCTGGCTTTTGAACACATGCCGTTCACAGATCGAGATGAAGAACCGACTATAATCACGTCGCGTCAAACCCATTATGTCGGTTCTGTTGTGGGTCTCTCGTTCATTACGAAAGGAAGGCTGCTCCTGACCATGAGTGCCGTTTCAGTTGAGAGTTTACTGGAAACTGTGGATAAATATGGGGTGAGAGCCATTGTTGGATTTCCAAAGTATCTCATTGGACTAGTAAATCATCCGAATGCTGTTCAATATGATACGTCCTCCATTCATTATCTTGCGTCTGCTGGTCAAGTAGTGGTTCCGGAAGTGCTGGCGCTTATCAAAACGCTTTCGAATTTGAGAACATTCCTAAATGTAAGCGAATATTTAGCATTCCTACGTACAATATCATCTTATCATCATTTCATCTACTCACAACTTAAAATTAACTAAACTTTAATAAAACATTGTCAGCTTTATGGAATGACAGAAGCTGGACTTCTTGTTACATCGGCAGACTGGGCTGCAATGAAAAATGGAATTTGCAAAGCTGTAGATGGTAATTCGACAGTTCATATCCCCTTTAAACTATTTAAAAACCAATTTAGTTTGGAATACAATTATTTAAATTTTTTAATACTAACTCAGACGAAAAAGATTACACAGTTGGGAAACTTCCACCAAAAACCAGCTTGAAAGTACTGGATATTGAAAGCGGACAACTGGTAGGTCCCAATTGCAAAGGAGAGTTATGTTTCAAAACTGAAGTTATGAGCGCAGGGTATCTAAACCGAGCTGAGGAAGCCTCCCAAACGTTTCAGGATGGTTGGGTAAAAACTGGGGATGTTGGTTATTATGATGAGAATGGGTTCATTTACATTGTGGATCGAGCCAAGGAAATCTTCAAGTACTACAATAACCACGTAAGAGAGTAGTTTTCATACATAATCTATCAGGAACTTTTTTCCATGTTAATTGACGCTTATGCCAATTTTATTGGTTTCTGTAAGATTTCTCCAAGTGAAATTGAAAATGTTTTACTTGGTCATCCTTCCGTCGCTGAAGCTGTGGTTATTGGAGTGAACGATCCAGACGGAGGTGGCTATATTCCGAGAGGATTCATCGTTTTTAAACCAGGAAAAGCTGTGACGGAAGATGAACTCAAATCATATGCGGAAAGTAAGTGCATAATATAGGATACATTAAAGCTTATTATCAATGATTTTTTAAATCAAAGAATGGTTTTAACTTGATTTTTTTTTTCAATTTTTGCAGATAATTTGCCATCTTACAAACAGTTAAAGGGAGGACTCTTCATTTTATCCCAAATACCTGTTGGGAAAACGGGAAAAGTAACACGAAAACTATTCTCTGAACTGGACTTGCCGATTACAGTCTCTTCGCATTAATTCACTATTTTCTGTATTTTTGATTCAATGACACGTATCAATTGAATTTTTAAATACGAACTTGAAAATTGGATACGTTAATTCCCAAGCTAAACTTCGACCAACAGTGTATACACAAATTTTACTTTTTAACGAATTATGTTTTTGATGACGTACCACAATTGTGTTGTAATTAAAATTACCATCCAATCGTCATTACTAGCTTGAACTAATGACATTTACCAACTGAGACAACGGTCACCTTCCTATAATCCATATTGTACGATTAAGTCAAAATATGATGTCAACAGTAAAACAACACAAGTAAAAAGACAATCATCGTAAACTTGCAAATTGGGCTTGTTGTCGCTTCAAGACTCCGCTCTGTTCTTCGTAAAGGGGTTCATAGTCATCTTTGTTCTTTGCACCTTCCTCAACTGCATGAGTAAAGAGGAGTATGTAGCATTTCTTAAAGTACATAATGCATGTGAAACAACTTTAAATATGGTGACACTGCAATGGACATTGACAAATTCGTCACTAGCTATTTTATTACAATATGTCATCTTCAATGTTGGCAGATATGCTGGAAACTCTGAGATGCATATTGAATACTACGTCTTACATCTTACGACGTTTCGATCGAATGGCATTTGTTTGTTTGGAAACATACGGACTAACAAACCAACCTTAAGCAACCTTTTGTATATCATTCACATAGTAAAGTCCAATAAATGATCATATTGGTACGTTAATTGTGACGTGTGCAAGAAATTCTAGTCCGAGTTTAGCCACTATAGTTTCTTATTTAATTGAACGGTTCATTTGCTTTCCATGCGTAATCAAACCTATATAGCGCTAAAGTATTGTGCATCTGCGTCTTTTGCAAATGAAGTTCCAAAATCTTATGCATCATATCATTAAAATGAATCGCCAGCAAAGCATTTTGCACTCATGGCTTATCCTTCCTCGTGAAATTCAGTAGTGTAAAACGTTTTTCAAGAATCTCTTTCCAGACAAAAAAGATGTAACAAAGACTGAAGAATCTGATGTATAATTTTTTCTCTCAGCTTGCTTGATTAGTTGTTTATACAGTGGATTCTTATCTAAAAACTTGCGTCACATGACATTTGGTAAAAAAGATTGCCATAATATCATTACTCTGATTTACGATGTCCAGCAATTGTCCAATTGGTAAATTATGACTAAGCTCAAATTATCAAAGTATTTTTCAATAGTCTCCTACTAACATGTTGAGTAAGGCTTGGTTAACATTTTTCAAGCATCTTGACAAATTAAATGAATTTACACAGCCTGATTCTATTGCAGGATATTGAGGTTACTGCATAAAAACCGCATCCATATCTCACTCACACACATCTTCTCCGAGGAAATCACATTTGGTGCACAATAGGCTGCATTTTGCTGATAAACATGAATTGTGTTACGTAAGAAGAGTTAGTCTGACTGTGTCACTCGTCTCATGACGGATTCCTCAAGATTTCTGATAACAACCGGAAGCTTTCTTGGAAAGCCAACATCCTTGAAAAAAACTGGAAATCACATGCACACTGTACTTCATAACAATCAGTTACTACAGATAATCGAATATTAAACACATGCCCACTGAAACTATTTCACGCATAGAAATTATTAAGGAAGGACAGTGCTTCAAGAGATTTTCCCACAGCAAATAAATTTCATACCACGACAATTAAACTAAAAGAACTTTGTTGTGCGGAAAAAATGACAGAACAACCGCCGTTTGCTAACGTCCCGGAGTACTCTGAATGGGAGCGTTTACTAAAGAACTCCATGAATTCCTGGGTCTCTAATATAAATTTCGGGATAAATCTGTTTAAGTACGTACTAATGGATTTACTCCCCTTTTGGATGACACTTATCACTGGGTTACTCAACCCATCCAAAAATGATTACGAATCTGTCATTTCACTGGGTTTATGGACATTTGGCTCTATCATCTCAGCTATCGTCATGTTTTACAAGTAAGTTTGAGAATCTTTAATCCGTTTTTTATTGAACCGAGTTACATGGAATGAAGAAACAAGATTACTCAAACATTTATTGATGTAGAAAACTAATCGCAACGAAAACAAATGAGTTTCTTTTCTTCCCAAATAAAACTCTTGAGTACTGACTGCCAAACCCAGTTGCAAGTATGAATTTGGAAGAAAAGCTGTAAAAAGATCAAAAATGTTATTTACATAAACAAAATTCTAAAGCACAATTAAATCTATTTTTGAAGCTTCCAGCACAAGGATAGATATGACGATTACACATATAGAGGTATGTGTGGAAGTTTTCTCCCATATTTCAAAATCGTCCGTTACGTGAAAGAGTTCCAAAGCGCAAACACGAGACTGGGAATATTAGGACTCACACAAAACGAGGAGTTTCACGATGTCCAAATTTCAAGGTAATTCAATTTGCTTTCTTTATGCAACACACACTTTTAATCCCGGTCCATCTCATTGTCATTTACAGAAGCAAGTTAATCTCCCTGAAGAAGCACTTTGACACGCTTCTGATTCACAGACGAGTGGAACTTTACCAAGTGCTGTTTGAATCCATCCCAATGGCATTTTTGCAGATTTGCCTTCTCCTCACATCATACAAAACGTTCAAGATATGTGACCTCAATGATGGTCAGTTATACAAACAAGTCCATACAATTTTACTTTAAAAAAACACAGCCTCCATTTTATTGTGTTTTCACTTGCAGTATCGCGCGTAGGTTTAATTCTATCAATAATTCCAATCGCTGGAGGAGCAGCATCAGAGTTTGAAGCTTCAAAATCCGAATACGAATCGGTATTGCATCTCCTTTCCTGGTACGAATCCGGAGGCAGACACCCAATAAAGGTCAACTCACAAAGCCTCCTTTCCTTGGAGTGGTTCGTCATCAGATTAGTTCATTCTGCCAACATTTGTGAGCAAATATAACTTATAACTCACACACCATAATTTCAGGAAGAAATGTATTAATTTCTCTTTAATATCCCACAGGCCTCCAATTCTACATTTTCGCATTTTTCGCAAACGCCTCATTATGGCTAGGGTTCATAACCCTATTGCTGAAACTCCTGGTCAACCTGGCCCTCGTGTTCCTCTTCCCACAACACATGCTTGAAATCCACCAAAACGCTCCATATGGAATTAGCAATAACCTCACGTACATGTTGGACAGGTACGAAGGACTATTCTTAAACGTCAGCACCCGCTACAATAAATTCACCCACAACCCACTAAAGATAAAATGCTATAACGCGAGAATACCTCTCATTTTGCTACAATCCCTACACTTTTGGATTCCATTTCTCAGTTGCTTTTTCATAGCGTCTATGATCAACGCTGACTACATGGACATTCTTCTAGACTCGGTTATTGCAAAGAATACTACGCAGACGCTAGTGGATGACTATCTCGCAACCTGTCCAAACGTACAAGGTTGGTATGGACATAGCAAGTTTGTTTCAACTATAAGCACTTACCTGTTAGTTTTCATGAATTTACTTAACGGCCGATTTAAAACTTTCAACGACCTCTTCAACATCCCATGGTTTTTAGTACTCTTGTGGCTGTTTCAAATAATAATCGGGATCGTGCTTAATTCATTCCATTGGAATTGTTTCAAAACGAGCCAAAACAGTGACGAGATGGAGCTGCAGCAAATGCCAAAAGCACAAGCCCCCGAAATAGATCACGTTTATGAGAGTTTTCCAGTGTTAACAGCGTATGCTTTCTATTTGCCAATGTTTAAACAACTGTTTGAGATTGAGTCACTTGAAACGAAACAAAGAATTGCCCGATCTTTAATCGTCCTGACGCTCCTTAATCCATCTTCGTTTTATCGGCTTACAACTCGGTGTAGGGTATTTCCAAGGACCAGCTGCTATTTCCTTATTGAAGATGAAGCAGCAGCTATTGTTAACACAATGAAGTTAACTTCTGCGGAGTATGAGCAGGGATTGCATCATTGGAGAAACAATTCAACGCATGCTCTAAGCGTTTACTTCCGTGATTTAATAGACAAAGTGTTCGAAAGCAAGTCTGGTAGGCTTTTGGCACTTAAATTTGCTAAAAGGTTCGATGAGAAAATGTATATTACTCAGTCTCATAGAATCAAGAGGATCTTTGAGCTGTTGGACTTCCAAATTGACAAATATGATAATTATTAGTGATAGCATGTAAAACAACTTCGTTATTAGCTATAGTACTTGATCTTATATACAACTTTTCGTTTCAATATCAATGCAATGCTACGTAACTCAGGCTTTATGTTTGGATTAATTAGTGAGTATTCAATATTGTACCAAATTGTTAAACGTAATGCAAGTCGGTTATAGGTTATAGACAATCTGTTGAATAATTGTTGGAAACCTTTATGCACGGTTTTGTAAACCCGGTGAGTATGACCAATTAATAAATAATCTAATCAATGTCAAGATTTTCTTCATGATTCTATTTCAATCACATTATTATTCCAACGTTCCATTCCTTTTCCGGGCGAACTTGAACGACAGTGGAGTTGAACTTCTCGAGCAAATTGTAATACGCTTAGCTTATCCTGCAGTTCCCTTTGTAACGAGATTGTAAAGTGTTTAACAATCCTAATAATATTTATGAGTATGTGTATTCGATTAAACCTGGAGATGGGAATTCGAATTGGACCAAAGGTGAAATGGATTTTTATCCTGATATAGTATCATTTAACCCCAAATTCGTGATTTTGTTGTTTTAGCTTATGCAGAACAACCTAAGCATCCCAACTGTTTTGAAATCGATAATAATTGCAAACATACAGCTTGGATAGTCTAGATTTACCACATTAACCATTTATTTAATTTTTTGTCAGACACAGTCACAGTCACAAGTCACATTCCAGTTACTTAAACTAACATAATGTAATAAGTCAATATCAATAAGAATAACTTGGATTTAAAGCTATAAATAACAGGAATATAAAATAATTAATTCGCATCATATACTAGCTTAAACAGTGACTAATAGTGCCGGCATTTATCTTCAATTACTCCTCAGTCTTCCTCTGATCGTTACCCATGAATGTTGCTTCCCCGTTGGCACCCATTTCATACATCTGCCATGTAACATGTAAAAGGAACAAATATTTAGAAGGTGTTTGCCCAAAATCATGCATTCTGTTTTACAAAAACTACTAAACTTACATAATTATTCCGAATTTGTTTCGCCTCCGCAATAACTTCAAGCAAATCCTGTAAATAACAAGTGAAAACCAACATTTTAAATAATCTTGCTGTTTATCCTCCCAACAAAAACATTTTGAAGTTACTTCTCACCGCATGCAATTGTACGTCCTCATCCCGCTCCTTCTTAACCTCTTCCGGTAGCTGAGTTAAGGATCCCTGTTTTTGCCTTTCTCGAACAGCGGCTCTCTACAAATATAATCAGTTTTTACCAGCTTGTCTTACGGTAATTTCAGTTCATATTCACTTATACACTTATATTTTCACAATGCCCCGAAACGATCGGTATATGGTTAACTGACTTCTCATAAACGAGAAATGCGTTGATGAATAAAACACTCAAGAGAGCAGTTACTTGATTTTTGAGTCTACCAACTGGGACTGTAAACAGGTTGAAATTATCATTGACAATGACTTCATGAACCTGCTTTGCCTATAGAAGATTTTTTTTAACTCGCAGAAATATCCTGGACGCGATGACGCGAACAAGAAACTATTTGCTAATATTGTCAAAGTGGGTATTCATGCTGACGTTTCCAGCCAAGGCATTTACGTGAATGCAACATGTACTAAAAACGATGCTCGGCCATTAGGGATAACTTTAATTAGGTTTTGTTGCAGTCATCAAGAATCGAATGGGTTTTAGTATGCATCTTTTTGGACATGTTTGACAAGATAAACTTTTTTTTGGAATCATATAGTTTAACATATTCTGCTAAAACGTCCCGTTTTAATGAAAAACTGATGACTAAAGTCAAGCCGAAGTCAAAACATCAGTTTCGAAAATAGTTGGACCTTCTTCAATAATTGATAATCCCAAGCAGCTCATAATGCACTTACTATGAAACAAATTGTATAATCATATCTGTCAGATAAGACTAGAAAATTTTATCCGTTTTGTCTCTCCATAACTTCAAAGGAAACTCATGCAGACTATGCGTTTTGCTTTCGAGCACTTCAAGCTGCCACAAAAGTGAATACCGTCCAAAGATATTGAATAGCAGATACTATATGAGTCAAAAATTCTAATATTCAGTTGTACCTTTACTAGTGTCCCATTATTGTCCCATTATCATTATCATCGCATCAGCTTGCGTTGCAAAGTCTTCCACGTACTTTATATACAGTTTTCATTGAGCATTATTTGAAACATCTGCTATAAAACAGCTATTACAGGAAAATCTCCGATATTTATTGCTAGACAAGAATTGTATTGCTTGGTGTATGGAACACGAGTTATGTGACAATTAAATGTTGATGAGCAATGAAAATATACCCAAGTTGAATTTTTACTTACTTTAGACACAATATGCATATTTTGTTATTATATTTTCAGGTTTTTCATTGCTTGCGAATTGCAACAAAGACGAGGATTCAGCCTATTTTGCTGACGTACTGAAACATATAAAACAGAAGCAAGAAAGAACTTTACTTTTCATATTATATCAGAACAAAACACGTGACAAATCAAAAGCATTCTTACTTAAGAGATTTCAAAGTGAAAGCTTGCAATACGAATGCCTGACCTTGTATTGAAAAAGAGCACTAAATTAAGCCGCTTCTACATTATCCCCAATTATTACTACCGTAAGTTAAAGACTGCTTTGTCAGCAGGTGAAACATTATAACTTATAACATAATATGTGTGCGACTTGTGTAACCATTTGCGTCATATTTTGTTTGCCTCCAACTCATTTTTGCTGTTTTGCAAACTTGCATCAGTCAGTCTCTCAAAGACCGACAACTATTCAGCATCAGCATTACACAAATTGTAGCGTCGGGAAAACTGAAACGCTGATTTGTGGAACTACCACCTCTGTACGCGACAGTAATACAATCCTTAACTACTTCCGTTGGTACTTTTGTTAATTTGGAAAATCTCCGTTATTGAATCCAATTAAAAAAGGTCGCTATTAATTTATCGCCCCTGAAAGTAAGCTAGAAATGTCCAGGGAAATATGAGATCTCACCTTGCCCCTATACTTTCTTAGTTTTTATTAACG
>JAQGAP010004681.1:0-10071 GCA_034697805.1 Orchesella bifasciata
TTTGATGGTACACACACTAAGAATTAAAAATAAGAGAACAAAAGAAGATTACGGAACCTGTCGCTATTCCATTCATTCTGGAAGGCAGGAGAAACGGCAGCAGGCTAATAATTTTCCTCCTTGTCGCATTCTCTGCATCTTTTCCCCATTTCTTTTTGCTTACATTATCCATTTAGGAGGAAGGCGACCCTGTTTTTCCTTCCCTTTTTTTATTTTCTCCCAGTTGTTTACGTTGGTTAAATTGGATGTAATGCGAGTATGACATGATTATATGCTCCTTTTATCGTTCCCTTCATTTTCTTACACAACTCGTAAATCTGAACTAATCATTGTCTTTATTCGGCTTCTTCTTCCTCAACTATGACACTTAAAACAAGGATGAGCGCACCTGGACTCAGGGCCGACCATGAAGCTGTGTACTAAAGGTTCCAATAATATTACAACATTTATTAGTGTACCTGTGAAAGCTCTCATATGGACCATCTTAAAAACGCAATTAGATTAGCCTTTTGGAATGTGTCCACAGAGACTGGCTGTGGGAATGAATGAAGGGTTAAAAATAGTGACTGGCTTTTGTTTCGTGAGTGAAGGCAGTGAGCGACTGTGAGCGTATGTGAATTGCATATTGCATTGGTTGAGGTAGAAAATCGTACTTTATTCTTCCGTTTCTGCGTTTCACTCTTTCCCGTTTTAGAAACACAATTTGTCCGTGTTCAATCTCTCTAGGTATTCACCTAAAATGGTAATGAATGCAAGGTAATGTGCTATTCGAGCTCAAACAGCTTTGCTGGTAATGTCCTCACATATTAACATCAACTTCAATTTAAACCCTACTAGATTATAGCTAATTCAAGTCGGCAGTCAAAAACGCAATTCAAATTCAAACCGAAAATGGCTATTAAGAGAGCAAAAGAGCCATGGCGTGAGAATTCACTGGACCACTTCTAGCAACGAGTTCTGTTTAAATATCATTCGTACAACTTGTATCATGGATGATTCGAACTATATATTTTTTTAGCTAATTTTTAATGCTATAATTTTTGAGACAAGATTTTTTTACGGTGAAAATATGAACTACACAATTTTTGCTGCTTTTTTCTATGCCAAATGTGTGATTTACAAATATAGATCATGTAAGACCGGAAGTTGCGTAGGTAGGTTAAAAGTAAGGCTTGATTGGTTAAAGCAAAAATGTACTTATCATATCATAACAATAAACCTTTTTTTATTTAAGTTATCTGCATAAAACCAAACACACACATGTAAATATGTTGTACTTCATATACTCACATAAAAACGGAAGGAAGAACATTTTAATTACAGTATAAACTGCAATTTAAAATAAATGATAATAAACGAAGGGAAGGAATTAGGTAGGCAGTTCGAGAGAGAAAAAAATATTGTACACACATTATTTCATGTTTTATATCAAATGCAGACATCTCATCAAATAACATCATGAGAAAAAAATTATGATAAGAACATAAAAAAGGGTAAAGTATCTATAATATATTGGTATTTTCCATATCCGCAACAAAAGAAACCACACCACAACCACACACATATACTCATACAATACAATCAAGCAAAAACGCATTCATTCAAAACAATCAAAGACCACACCACATAATCATATCATAATAATATTCACTCGTGTAATGTGTATCCTAAGCAGAAATGTACATCAGACTACTTGACAGAGAGAACATGCAGACACACCACGTCTTTCCTCTATAGCAAACTCCCTTCTCATATCTTTACAGCAATCATAATATAGCATGTTGTATTGCATGTTTTCAAAGAAAAATAAAGATATCCCTTCCATATCACTAACTCTCTGCTCTTTCTAAAGTTGTAAGAAGGTGTTGGTGGTGTTGGTAGTGATGCTGCTACTATAATGATTCTCTATCTGATACAAAAAGAACGGTTTCACCTTTCTAACTTCACTTCACACTGACTTTTGACAACAACTCTTAAAATAAAAATGCATGCTCACATGAACATACGATAGGTTTGTCGACGAGGCATATTTTGGTTCCCTAGTTCTTTTCAAGCACAAAAAATTGATTTACAAGATAACAAAAAGATATGTGTATCTGACGAAAATATACATAAAATTAAAATTACATTGAGATACTGATACTGACAATGCCTTTTGAGCTGTATCGGCTCTGGTTTTCTCTGCTACACCAAAACAACGAGCGAAGGAAGGACCGCGTGAACATTATTAAAAACTAATATTCAACAATTCAACAAAACAAATTTAAACGAAACAAGTTAATTGAGCCGTTGGTAATTAGGATTAATTATCCATACATGTTCATGTTTTGGTACATGTTCATGTTTGGATCTGGATTGTAGTTGGGTTGAGACTGTCCAAAGCCCTGTGCAGAGGGGTTGTTATAACTCATGAACCTCCTCGTTACCTCGGACCATTCTACGGGAAAGTTACGCTGGACGTGAGAAATCACCTTGCGGATCTGGTTGTGAACGGTGCGGGAGCAGCCTGGGCATTGACCACGAAGAATTTCTGGGGCCATCAGACGCAACTTTCGACCGTTGGATTCGCAGGGTCCTAACAGTTTTAAAGGGGTTATTTAAACTGAGTGACACGAGTACTTTGGATTCACTTCTTATATGCAATTAAATCTTCTTACCTTTGTCCAGAACACAGTTGATAATTGATCGGACGAAGCCCTTATCTTTGAGCATTCTGTCAACGGCAAAGTTTTGTAGAATACTTCTCGGACTTCGAGGTCCACTTTGGTACATTTGTGGTCCTGGAGAATGAACATCATAGTAGGCCAGCATCATTCCTTGGTCATCCTGTTGCAGTTGGGCTGATACACATGACAAGATTGCTAAGCTCACTGCGCATGCAATCAGCACGCATACTTCTTGTTTTCCGCACTTCCGCATCATTTTGTCTCTATTTTATACACACAGCAACTGCCAATTAGATAAGATTTCAAACTGATAATTAGTATTATTACATAACAACTTTTTCCTGCACTATTCTTACTCTTCCAAATAACTTGAGAGGTGGAGGAGCAATACTGATATTTCTCTGGCTACCCGTGTCACCGTCGTCAGTTAAGACACTTTTAACGAACTCGTGAAGGAAAAAAGCATGCGCGACTTAGCTTGTTGGTGGAACGCTCACAGAATGAAAATGCAGTGCTCAAGACAGGCGAGAATTTATAGTGAAGGAATCGCCAAGTACCGGATGTGCCTTTGACTAATGCCTTTTTCTAAGGATATGATATGCATTTAGCAAGCACGGATTGTTAATGATAATCATATAACAATAAATATCAATTGGTACACATGTGTGCGTTGAGAGCTGCGACGCTGAATCGAGGAGTTGGACTGCATGTTCTAACTACTCATTTCATTTTGTAACTAACATAGCAATATGAAGCCATCATCTTAAAAGGTGTGCAGTGCATGCATTGCATTCTCGTGTATAGATTGTGCCGTAGAGCGTCGTAGAGAAAGTTATGCACGGATGCGTGCTCCCATATATCCCAATGTGTTTTTTTTTTCATTGTAGAGATGTGGTAGCGTTTTTGTATTTCGAAAAGTTCTCAGTATCTATATTTGTCAGAGGCTACACAATGAACACTTCTCAATGTTTGAGTTTTTGCATAAACCACTGTGTAAACTGAGATTGAGAGATTGTCTATGCCTAAAAGTGGAATATACGCAGGCCTAACTCCATTTTTGCTTTTACGCACACAAGTATCCCGGATATCCCTATTTCCTAAGACTTAGCGCTTAGCTTGGCTAATAATACGCACTCAATACGCGATCAGTTATGAAAATCTCGATAATGAGATGATGTGTGAAAAGCCTCTTATGCGGAACGCAAAGGTAAATAATATTCCGATTTCTTCAAAGATGCTTGTATAACAGAAAGCAACACTAAATGTTTGCTAAGCTAAATGTTTGCTAAACAGATAGCCATTTTAATTAAAGCTTACAGATCTTGAGGGACATGTGCATAGAAATGATTAGATTGATGTATGTTTGACAGTTTGACAGACAAAATAATTTTAGAAACTTTATCTGGAACTTGAATTTTAGTTAAATTACACCAGAAGAAAATCGTCTTCTCTTTTTCAGTATTTCAGTATTTTTATTAAGGAAGGACTGGCTGGTTTGGTAATTTGATTTAAATAGGTCAAGGCCTTAAAACTTGTAACGATACCGTAAGTCATGTTTCAAATGTTGATAGTGATATGAGTATGAAAATGGATTAATTTATAAGCGTGAACCATAAAGCGACATTTTATCTGTTTTCTCAAAAAATTGAAAGTGGTTCCCTGTCATTATCATACAGATAACAATTACCATGCTCAACACCTTGTAAAACGCAGTTGAAATCCTGAACAAATACTTACGACGTATTTACGTCACTTTGATAGGGAAAAACTTAACCGACCATGTCATCAATTTCAACACTTCTTTAAAAAGGTGTGTTTGGTCAAAGCCCATCCGTTACGCTCTCTTCGCCATTTTCCGCTATAAATCGAGATTCTAAAATTACCCTTCAGTGTTTTTGCCAGTGACACTTAACTATATATATTGCAATCGTCTGCATTTGCATTGTCAACGGCATTTCTCCCATATGCCAATCAAGACTTTATAAAAATCAGTTCGTGCTTGGTTTTTTTACTTGTGAATATATTAGGATGCCATAATACGTCTTATTCAATCGTATTAAATAATCCTGAAGAAATAGAATGAGACATGGCAAAGTCAACTTGCTCGTTTTGTTAGTTTTTTAGTGAAAAAAGGAGGAAGTGAAACTCGTTTTGTTTGTATGCAAAAGGCATATAATGAGATGGCAAGCGTTACTGTGATATTGAACATGTACTGTGTACAGTGTATGTGTGTACACTCTAAACGAATGCAATATTATTATGCATACTTACATTAGAATATAGCTTGGTGTTTGGTGCGGCGATTTGGTTTGATGGAGAGAGAGGATGTCTTCAATTTAACGAGGAATAAATAAAACACAGAAAAGCGAAGCGACAACCATGTCAATGGGAGTCGGAAACAGAAATAAAAGTTGAAGTGAAATCGCTTTGATGACAAAAACTCTCATATTAACATTTTACCATCCGCAAATGCAAAAACGTAACCTTTTTATAATGATATCTCTTGTAATGCAACTCAGCAATATAGGGTACATGGGAAAAACGAAATAGACCCTTCTTCGTGTTTGTACTCTTAATGACTCTGGTTAAGAATCAAAAATTTATTTTTTTTTTGTTGAATTTCATTCATTTTTTTCTGTCTGAGATTGATTCATAGTCTTGTATCGTTTCCATTGCTCTGCCATTTACACGAGTATGATAATTTACTAATTTATTGAGTGCTTTAAACTGTCTGTTCGAATCGTATTTTAGTCGACACGAACCAAAAACTTGAACCAAAACTGCAAAACAACTAAATTGACCACCACCTACGTCATTTTACATGCAATCTTATTTACGGGCGGGCGTGACTCTCTGGTTTATATTTTTTCAGATTTCTTAACCTGGTGCAACGGAAGGAAGTTCAGTGATGATGACAATGCAACCGGCTAGTACGAAAAGCAGCACTTGTACTTAAAGACGTATGCTTTTTTAATAATCCTTACCGTCTGTCTATAAAGATCCAAGTTGGTTCGTAGCGGAAATAGTTAATGGGTAATCCCACGATAGGTAGTAAATTAGCCTATTTTGTTAATGCGCTAAAATAGCCACACGTCCTAATTTTGCTTGAGTCAGTCTCACACTCACAAAAATATGACAGGGAATGTCGCAATGTCACAGTTACGGACTTCCCAGTCCTTCCACTCGTAAGGGGAGCACTAATACTGAAGAGAGACTTTGAGGAGGACACATTTCAAAATAAAATCGTGTGATGTTGGGGAGTGGAGCGTTATCATTATCGTATCTCTTTAGGCTCTTTCCCTTTGATCACTTTTCTTCAGCATTATGTGCAGGCATCATCATCATGAATGGAATCACTCATTGTTGTTGAGCATCATTGCGGTGCACAATGCAATGTAAAAAAAGAACGATAAAGTAAAGAAGAAGTATGTATGTCTAAATACTAACTACTCACTTCTTCTTCTGCTCATCATCATTATCATTGTTAGCTTCTAAAACTAACTTTTCCGCTGCCGTGTAGTATCGTTCGTGTGTGTACACATTTTTCAATTGGTTTTTATGTGGGCCACTGGGCCAGCGACTTCATCTTTTCGTCAGCCAGCACAAAAGCGATGATGGTGCTGCTGTTGAGAGAAGCCAAAGCAAAATATCACTTCTTTTTAAGACCAGTATGAACATTTAAAAAAGGTTGAGTTGACTCCTCCTAAAGAAGATGAAAAAGAAATGCATCATCATGAGAAGATGAGACCTGATCTTGAGGAAAAAGTTTTTCTATATACTAGAAGATTGTATTGTATGCGCACATACACAACAATGGGTTTGTTTGTTGAAGTAAAACATAAAAAGATAAAAAAGACCCATAGTACCACACTTGGCAGTACAACGCTAACAATGATGCGAAGAAGAATGCAATGCACGCATACTTTCGTCTCTGCATCCATTAGCACATATTGATAGAAAACGAGAACCGAAACAAAGTGAATTGAAGAGAAAAAGCAAAGAGCGATCCAATATACTAAGTATAATTTATGCTGAAGAGCTTTTTTCAGCACCTCATAACTAATCTTAATCTTGTCCTTCTTTCAGACGGTCTACTCTTGGTCAATCTTAAAATGTTGGCATTACTCTCAGCGTCTGTGTACAAGCATTTAATGACCAAGGGATTAGTCATGGAACTAAAACGGTCACACAAGTTCATGATTATATTATAGCTAAAAGCAAGAGCAAATGGATAGCCTATTCTATAAAAATGTGTAACTCGCCAGTACAAAAAAAGGAAAAGAACAA
Organism: Orchesella bifasciata; assembly: GCA_034697805.1. Classification (NCBI taxonomy): domain Eukaryota; kingdom Metazoa; phylum Arthropoda; class Collembola; order Entomobryomorpha; family Orchesellidae; genus Orchesella; species Orchesella bifasciata. The sequence continues at coordinate 6,954 of JAQGAP010004681.1, forward strand.
GCATAACGTAATGTTATGTCAGAACCGAATTCCTTCATTGTTTCATTTCTCTGTATCTTCTTGTTTAGTACGCATAGATTATGAAGCATTTAACCTAGCCTACAATACCACTTACTCTCATGCACATTTCATCGGTCAATATTGCAATAATTCTATGAAAAGCTGAGGATGAAAGTAAAAACTAGAAAACCTGTTTTATAAAGTAGGCAAGAAAAAGAGATAATCGAATCATGTACAACATTTACCAATCGTATACAAATGCATGACTATCGTTTTGTAGATAATGTATGTATGTTGTCAGTATTATTTTGTAGAACGAAACAAAAAGTTTAGTTAATACTTATAAGATCTTTCAATACTCAATAATCTTGTGGCCACAGTCAGTGGCACTGATGACCTTCGTCAATATAATATGAGTAAATTTACAACACGCAATTTTGTTTTGATCAAATTCGATTAGTGCATATTCATTTCTTGCAGAAGGAAAATTGTCAAAGACCTTCAGATACGTTCACGCAATATGCAATGCAATTAATGAGGAGTTGTGACACTGCATTTTTTAATGGTTAGTGAAATCGTTGACCTTATTTCATTAATAAAACTAGTTGAACAACCAAATGGCTTTCATTAGAAACGAAGAATAAACTTTATTGAATTCTAAATAATTTTAAATCCAAATAACTAACTTCGGAAACTATTATATTACTGTCTAACTGACCTAAAGTCTAGAATTAACTAAAGATAATTAAACCTAAAAGGTATAAGTAAATCCGGGTAACTGAACAGTCAATCAAATTACCATATATCCAATTTGTCATAAAATATCTCGACTGCGAAGACAGCGAATTCATTAAGGAAGTATTGCTTCGCCTTTCATTCCAGGAATTGATAATACTGATCTTTCAGGTCCTCCGCTTGATCCGTCGCCCATTTCCAAGCTTTCGTAGCGCAATGTTAAAAGTCTGAAGCATCCATCGTTGTTAATTTTATACCTGTAATACCAATTAAACGGGGTATTATTAATACTTGCCCATCTTTCCATTGATCACTGATTATTATTACTATTCATTACATGATCAATATGAAGTAAAACTGATATACCTGAATCGCTTATGCCCGCTGGGTAACTGTAATTTGTGAATTTTGAGAAGATGCTTCGTTAAATCGTAACCCCTGTTGTATCGTTTTTCACAGAGGTGACATACATATCTGGCAGCATCCAGTAAACCATGAACTTTTTCGTAATGATGGGTTATGGAAGTTACGGATTTAGCTTCAAACGTACAGTCTGGTTCCTCGCAACGGTAAATAGGTTTGCTGTGTGTTTTGATATGCCTTACAAGATCACTGTAAGTTTTTGCCCTACAAAAGTTGTACATCATCAAATATAAGCCAGTTAGGACAAAATCACAGAAACTGATACTGAAAAGAGTTGTAAAGAAAAAATTTGATTACTCACGCATGAGAGCAATGCTGACATGGATAAGGTTTGTCATTGGAATGACGGTATAATATATGAGCGTTCAAAGCGGAAGGTGATGAGCATGACATATCACAATTTGGACATCTGTACGTATTAATATGGGATCGAATGTGGTCCCTGAGGAGTCGCGCAGTGGAAAATGCCTTCATACAAACGTCGCATACAAAGTTTAGTTCATCAGCTAAAAAACAACATACCAAATTATCATGAAATTGATTAAAGTGAGACCATTTAACATAATACACTTTCTTAATGTACAAGATTAAAGTTACCATCCATAATTTGTCGTTGACAGTGGTCAAAAAATCTGGTACGATTAGAAAAAAGTCCACCACACGTAGGACAAGCCAGTAATTTCTCTTGCGTATGGCTTCTCATGTGATCCTTCAGTTTAACAATGTTTATAAATATACTACTGCATCCTGCAAATACAAATAACGGCAATTATTTAAATAGCAGCCAATTGCCCACCAGGTTTGATGATCTAACTACTATTTTTTAAAGGCATTACCTGCCCAACGACAAGGGATTCCTCCTTCCACATTTTTGCCTTTTGGATTATTGTCACAATGAGCCTTAATATGATCATAGTAAGATTGAATGTTGATAAAGGTTTGGGAGCATTTGTCCCAAGCACAAACGAGATTCTCTGCTAAATCTGGTAAAACATTTCTGTTTCCTGGATCGGCTTTGCAAGACTAGAAACAATTAGTTTGAATTTGATGACATTATCTTTCACTTTAGAACAACGTGTTGAATAAACTGGTTTTTGCTTTTAAAAACATAATTAAGTGGATACGCTGTTCGCTTACTTTAACTGCGGATCGAGTACGAGTATTAACTCCAATACATTTCAGTTTAGTGTGATAAGCATGAAGGTAAAGATGTCGCTGAAGGTCCTCTGCCTTCTTATCCGTTTTCCATGGACAGTCTTGCCATCGGCAGTACAAAAACACTAAAAAGAAACCAAATTTGCATTAAGCATCAATAAAATAAATCATAATAACCAAATCAAAATTAACTACAGTAACTTTAATTTAACTTACCTCGGATGTCTTGCGCATCGTGCATATGAACTTCTACAGCTGGAACGTGGCGAGCCACATGTTCCATGTAGACCTGCATAACCGTCGTTTGAAATCTACAATCCATCCACTCACACTGAAGTTGCAGAGGCTCCGTGGTAAATTTTGTTGGTTTAATTGACATAATACGCTCGGCTGGCAAGGGGGCCGTAGGTCCAGCTAAGATGATTCCTGTAAACACAGATCAAATTCAAGAAGAGCACTGATCTGACTGATCCATTAAAACATCTTGAAATGAATGTTCGAAAGTTGTTAATTTACGTTTGGTGGAAATCTCTTGTTGACCTTCCTTAGTTCGCGTGCTGGTGGTCGCTGAAAATATCTGAGCCATTTTGATCCTCACAAGCACACAACACTATTTACTATGTTTATTTAAGAACGCCTAATAAAGTGAAACAATATAATTGATAATGCTCTTAAAAAAGTCGTTACAACATGGATGGAAACGATTTCCTTGCACAGTCTTGTTGCAAGTTAACTAGGTAAATGCACGGTTGTGCTTGTTCTTCACATTCAACGTTACACGTGGAAGCCTTCACTAATTAAAAAA
>JAQGAP010004682.1:0-10070 GCA_034697805.1 Orchesella bifasciata
TATATCAGTGAAAAAACGTTGGAAAAACACACAGAAGTCAGGAGGTGTGCATAGACATTTTCTAGAACCATATGATCATCTGTTGTTATGCTTTGTTAAAGTTTACAAACTTTGGGGATTGCTCTTTGATGTGAGAAACTGGTAACCTATTCCAGGGCAATTAAACTAATCATTTCACTGTATTTTATCCGTTTGAATGATTTGTTGCTGGTGCTGGTAGCATGAAAGCGCGAGAGAATTCTTCCTTCCGCACTCTTTTGTCATTACCGTTGTTTACAACATTTACTAAGGATGATAATTATGAGTATAGTCAGCACATAGTAGAAGTAGTGTAAGCAACACAGCAAGCACCTTTTCCTTTCAAGGGCTTCTTCTTCTTCTTTTACGTCTTGCAATTGTCCGCGTAACACGTGTAACGTTCCCACAGAAGGAATGAGGTGCTAAGTTGCAATAAAACTCTCTGTTATCTCTCACACCAGTCTTTGTCATTTTGTTAACAAACTGGAGTGCTCATCATCACCGTGATCGAAGTCTCATCATCATGCTCATCATCATCACCATCATCATGTTGATGATCAAGCACCCACACCAAGATCATATATAATTTACACAGGACTCCAATTCTCGTGTTGTTTGAAAGCTGACAGCTTCCCTTTAGAGTTGGCCCGTTGTGAGCCAAGTCAAAATGTATGGGTGCTATTTGAAGGTCTGAGAAAGAAGAAGAAATTTACAACCGGTAGAACAAACGGACAGAAAGGAGAGAGAGACCCTCGTGCATTATACAGAGTCACTTTGTGTAAGTATGCATAGTTTAGTTTTGAGGGAACGTCTTGGAGCGTGGGAAACATCAACGATTCGATGGATTTTTAGTTAAAAAGAACAAGACGAAGAGTCACCTTACAAGAGGAAGACAGGACAACAAGAGAGAAAAGACAGAAAGAGTCAAGTCAGAAATAAGAATTACGATTATTGCACCTTCATTGGTTTCCTCTTAGTCAGTGTGTTCAAATTCTGAGGTTTAAGAGTTATGAGCAATAATGTGGTTCAGCAGTTAAACTATAAACATCACTCTCTTTAACCATCTCTATAACAAAAGATAGATAGATATAACCAACAAAATTCTTTGTAAAAACCTTTTTTTTTCTCTCTCTCATCTCTTCGCTTCAAACTTTCAACGAGCATGGAGATGAGATACGGATAGGATGATCGGTACAAAGATTTTTTTAAATGAAAAAGTGAAGAGGCACGAGGAAAAATGACAAAACATAAGCCTTCTGTTGTTGTTCTTCATGATGATGATGATGATGATAATGATGCCACTTAAAATCCCATATTTCACTTCTCCGCTTCCCATCTTCCATTAGATCTAGCAACCCATCCCAATAAAATAGTTAGCTTTTTGACGAACGCATTTTTTACTGACTACAACACATTCCTTTGTGGTTGGTCGATATGCTCTTTAAAATTTGCATTACAGTGCTCGTTTTGCAATTGCTAGATTTTCCTTTCACCTCAACAAAATGATGATTAATTTGTGGACAGTAGTAAGCGTAATGAAGTTTCTATAATGAAGTTTTGTACACTGTTTGTTAGTCTCTGAATAAAATCCATGATAATGTAGAATTAATCCAGTTACGCATGCATTGCACTGGATCCTGATAAAAGGGAGAAGGAAGGCGCACAATGAGTAAAAATATGCGCATTAAGAAGCGTGTAAATGAAACATGCTTTTAGATAGTTAATTTATAAACCATTTACATTGAATTATTTGTCAGTGCTCCCTTTTTTGAAGGCGACAAGAACACACAAGGGAAAAAACCTGGGGGGTTCAGCCTCTCTTCTTCTGCTCCTCTATCTGTGTAATCTAACATGCTTGTGTATGTTGGTGAGCATTATAATACTGTGATACGTGTCGGAGAAGCTAAAGAATAAAGAAGGCAAACAAGGTTGCTCGGTTGGTGCAATGGATATGGTTGGTGATGTGATGGATAATATACGTATACTTAAAGTGAGCGAGAGAGAAAAGGAAAACAGGTAATGGGATGTTGGAGTTTAGTACGTGCATCATCCAACTCAAATTCTATAGTTTTGGGTTCCTCTCTCACGGAGAGAAAATGGAATGTGCCTGTTGTCCATACAAGAGTCAACAATGCATGGGATTGTAAAAGGAGCCCTTTTGTGCTACTCAGTATCACAACTGGCCATCTATTACTTAAGTTGCTATAAACAAAGGTAAACAGGTAAAGAAAGAGAATAAGTAGCAGAACAAGAAGGTAAAAGAAGACGACGTCTTGAAAAAAGAAGGTGGCGTACATAAAAGGAGCGAGCTGGAAAACGGAGAAGTCATCTCCTAATGCAAACTGCTAACTGGACAGTATTGAAACGGCCGTTTTGACGTCTCCTGTCTACACACTTTGTGCGCTGTCTCCTCTAAAATAATGTATGATTTGCTTGCTTTTCGCTTTTGTGATCCTCAGTCGCTTTTGTGTGATCCTTCTCTCTCCTGTCCAAACTGTTTGGACTCCCTTCCCCTGTGTTAACTTAAACAGGACATGAATTAAAAACCGAAGAAAAAGAGACAGAAAAAATGTGAACACAAATGCACATCTTGTGTTTCAACAGAGCCTTGTTGAAACCCACATAGCATCACCATCATCATCATCATGATGATCTTGGTTGCGGACAGCAGCAGCCAGCAAGCTCCTACTAGAGTTACTCTCCCAGTTATCACCACTCTTGTAGACATTTGTTTAAAACCAAACTTCACATTCATTGAAAAGGTGCACACGTTACGTTCATTACTTTCATTACCTAAACACGATCATAAACGCATTTTATATGAAAGACTCTCTTCCGTCCTATACCGAACATAGTATTGCACTTTTAACTTTAAGGTCTAATAAATTAGACAAGGTGGGAAAGGCGTGGGAACGTTCCATTTCATTTCAACACACTGACTCGCTAGACCACTAGATTTGTGTTATGCACAAAAATACAATGTATGTTTACAAGACTCAATAATATGTCGTTTACTCAAACACAAAAATCTATAAGATGATATATATTATTATAGGCATTGTTTGGACACAACTCCATAGGTATCTTCCTTTCCCTAGCCAACTTTACCTGACCAAGAATGCATTACCTACTTAGTGAACCTAAGGTACATCCATGTAGATTGCGAGTGCACTGCCGTGTAGAGAGGCTGTACAGATAGGTGACGGAGCTTTTTATGACACTCGCATTACCTTTTGTTAAATTGAAAGGCTGTCAAAATGTTTCTTGTGATCACCAGCCAAGCATTTTGTTCTCATAGATTGTGACTTAACAAACACACATCCTGGAAACCCATTGGGTCCAACGCAACGTGCATTTCACAATTTAAAGATGTTGCAATGCAATACAATGCGAGTGTAAATGGTAGTAAACAAGGATTAGCATTTTTAATTAATAATCACAATCGCACGGGGTGGAATGCTTCATTCATTTTCGGAACGGATGAAAGTATACACATAAACATAGGATGTACAAGAACAGAAGGGACTAATAGATATTATATAGCCAGCAATTACATATGCATTATTTGTTGAATACACCTTGACTTTTATTTCTCTTCCGGCAATACCAGAACTCAACGTGGTTCCTTTTTCTCTTCCGTCATTGTTTACCTTTATTTACATTGTTGCTCCCTGTGATTGTGGACAAACATGGATAATGCCCTTTCATTCAGCTCAGGTGTCTTGTTTCTAGAATGATTTACTACCTCCTCGTCATTTTTCGGACATCGTGTGAACTAAAGAAAGTTTATTTTGACCATTGTAGCATAGCATGATGCACCCCAGAAAAAAAATAGATTATCATGGGTCATAAATGAAAAAAATAGTTTGCGGTTAGCTGACTTCCTTGAACTGCATTTTGAGTAGGTGTAATTAAATTTCTTGGGAACACTTTTTTATCCCTTGTCTATACGGTGAGGGGAGGAACCCAACAGTTTTCTACTAATTTTAGGCGTCATTCAAATAAATCGAGATACAAAAATATAAACTCGTAAACAGTTGAACAATAAATGATATGGGGAATCATCATCATGTTCTAGCATAAAAACGTTTGAATGAATCATTGCGGAATTTGCGGATGTTTAAAGAACGGCAGAAGCGGAATCGTTTCTTCTTCAATGAAACATAATTCTTCAGATTTCTCCTCAAGAAGTGAAGTGGGCACTTAAGATTCTTTTTCTAGTGTAAAATTGGATTGTGTGGTTGTGTATGGTCTCAGCTATTTTACTTTTAAGATTTTGAGCATAAACAAGTTTACTTGTGAGCGATTCACAAGATAACTAATGTATTTTAATACGGTTAGTTAAACAAACCCATCCAAGAGTAAAAGTCTTAAAATCTTACGTGTTTCTTTGACCTGCTAGCCAAAGATTAAACCCGATAGACGTCCTTTTTCCAAGCTTCTCAAATCAAAAAGGGTCCCGTCTCCGTTTTGCCGATTCAAATAATATGGTTTGTTTGGAGGCTTGCTGCAGCTTTTGAAATGGTGTATTGTTGAGATTTTTCTGATTTTTGGTTTGACTCAATTCTTCTCAAAATGTTTGATGTCGATGTCACCTTTACCGTCAAGCCTCTTGTCAACCATGTATATCTGCTCATCATACCAACATCAACAATCCTTTGCGAATGACCCCAGCAGCGTGAGCAAAGCACAAGCAAACCGTTCCGGCATCCTCTACTAAACATCATCATTGTACCGTTCATAATATTACTATTCTTGTATTAAAGATTGAGTGTGGCTACAAAAGGCATCTCTTTCAGCCAGTGTATCCTTGCTGCCAGAACACACAGGGAAAAAGCTAATGTCACTATCGGGTTTTCAATTAACAATGTCAAGTCAAGCCAACCAACAACGTAGAAAATCTTGACTACCAAAACTTTCGGATTACTCACTCTTGAATGAGTGAGCCCACAAACAATACAACTACCTAATGCCGAATGGAAAGGCAAGTGAGCAAACAAGAAAGGAAGGTAAATGTTATGGAATTACGCACACATTGCTATTTCTGCCTTGGGAAGATTTACTTTTACTTCGGTTAAAATTAACGTTATTCATTTCAAAGTCGTGTTCGGTCACTGACGAAGCAGTAAACATGAAAGAAAGTACATACTGTGTTGAAATCTCTCGAGTTTTTCCGCTATTCGTTCTGGAATTCCAAGTTTTTCTAAATGAATTCCTCATATATAAGACCTACAACAACTTGGCCAAATTATTTCCTCTGAAGTTAGTTTCAACAGTAAACTATTAAACTTCTCCAGAAAACGATACGGCAAAATATTTCGTTAGTCGGCGTAGCATAAGATGTGGTAGCAAGAATATGCACAATAGGCTCCGTCATTATACAGCTATCTTGTTGACGGACCTGTAAAAAGAGAGTAGAGACAGAAATTGGGAGATGATGATGATAATCATGATGACTTTGTGTAGAAAAAGTTTTCAGGGGAATCTAACTGGTAAAGGGAGAAGGAAGGCACGAAAAAAAAAGATTGTTGGTGGACGTCGGTGGAATGCACATGGCCTCTGGGTGTATAATTGTAAAGTGCAATGTAACAATGTTATGTTATCCCAGAATTTGTTACATACCAGCATGGACTGGCGAGAGCGTTGCAATGCACCAGTCTCACTCCCTCACTAGTACGTAGTGATGTAGTATGCATGCAACGTATCATCATCGCGTACTAATATGAATACTATTAAACTACTACTCCTTCCACAACAACATCTACCAATGATACGACCATTACTTTTTAAACTCTCTTCTAGTAGTTTACTGATCCTCCTGTATGATGCTGATCTGGCCCTGCTCTCTTCTCTCCCGCATGTTTTCCTATTTATTAGTTATTACCAGCCATCAGCCATCCACACTACAGAAACACACTTTTTTTTCGAGTTGAGTTAAGAAAGAAAGTTGAAAGAAGAAACCTATTTTGTAGAATATGTATTATGATGGTCATTATTTTACCCCGATTCCTCGATAAAGAACTGTTTGTTCTCGCCCTATACTTTGGTACAAGTTTGTCTAGTCACACATGCACACTTGTTCCTCTCTGATGTGAGGTGCCCCTTGCCTAATAATAATAATAGTTATGATGATACAAGCACCGTGATCATGATGACGCCTTGTCTTATACATTTCCTTACTTTCTTACCTGTACATCAGTGATACAATGATACGAATTTGTGAGAAACCATACTCCTATGCTTTGCATATTATGCTAAGCATTTGACATCAGCCTCCAAGATATTCATGATTTTAGTGCATTCAATGCATTTTCTGAGGAGTTACAAGGAAGTAAAGAAGATTCATTGGGCAAACGTTGTGTCAACACTTTGGTACAAACTACAGGTTTTGTTCTGTAATCAATGTACTGTGTGAACTTAAGAGGCTCATCTCATTTTATCGAATCTCATTCAAACATTTTACCCACGAGCCAGATGTTGGCTATACAGCCAATTTAGAGAAATGCCATGCGTAATCAATAGTAAATTATTAAATTTTTTCCTCCCAAATTGCAATTTTGCCAAGGACATGCATATTTTGGAAGACTAATGAGGATGAATGATCGGTTATTATTAATGTTGGCAGTGTTTCGTGTAGCATCATATGTAAACCCTTATATCATTGACGAATCTGAGCTGATTATGATGATGTTTGTGCAAACTTTGTCAGTAATCAACTTCATCCTTTTGCATGCATTCATGATGGAAACTAGTTTAACTCGGCAGCAGCTCTGTCGGGAGGAATACAAAATGTCTAAAGATTATTAGGCTTATGATCATCGCCTTCAAGAACTGTATGAAATGAGTAACAGGAGCAAATAAGCACACGTTATTAATTTTTTGTCAAAGCCTTGTCAAAATCTTCCTTTACTTATATAAGGAGTTGTGATGAGAGCTGGGAGAACGTAAATAATTTGTTGGAGGCACGCAATCACTCTTTTCATAACAATTTGTAATGGCATGGTATTAGAAAAAGGCATCATAAATGACACTTGGTTGTTGATGTGTGGCCCATTTTCGGAAAAATTTCCTAATTTGGCCAGTTATTGCATTAATTTAGTCGTTCATTCAATAAAAAGTTCAATTTATTACTCGGCATCGTGTAGTTAGGCTCCTGTAGATTTCAGAACGGAATGCCCCGACAGTTTATATAGCAGTTTTGTTTGATCTCATTATCAGGTGGCACAGAAGCTAATTTACAACTTCAGTATTTTGACGATGTTGGTGGCAGTTTTCTTGGTGCGTAGGAACTAGCCATGCAATACATATTTCCAGAATGGACGTGATTGACACGTACTGATGATCGTTAGTCCAATTGACTTTGTCCAAGAAAGACCCGACAAACTCATTCATTTTCAAGTGGCACCTTGAAAAAAGACAAGAAATTTTTATTGCATCAAAATATTTTCTCATGATTTTCAATAATTCTAGTCCATATATGCTAGGTAGGTGGGTAAGTTGTATATTTGTATCTGTATTGTTAACATTCTCCCAAAGGTGTAGTAGCTCAAACTTTTTTTTTGCCCATTCTACCTTTCCCATAGTAAACTCAATTCATTCTTGCCTCCCGATCTGACATAGCGAGACCAAAAGTGACAGAAGAAGAAATATGGCCTCCCTTGGTAAAATCATTATGGTCACCATTACAGGGCTTATTGAGCTGGTAAATTGCTGATTATTTAGTTATATATAGGCAATAAATTTTTGACTAAACAAACTCCATGGAGTCAAGCTCCTTGTAAGTCATGCATCAGCTAGAAAGATCTAATAATCTACAGAAACCCGTATTGAAAGTAGGTGAAGTAGTAATGATAAGTAAAAAGATAATGCGTGAGCTGAGCATAGCCCCTTTTGTTTAAATCATTTCTGTAGGTACGTTATTCCCAGTTCCTCTCAGCTTCAATCCAATATTAACGAGTCAATGAGCCCTTAAAAGCTAAGAGTGTTTGTCTCCAATTGGATCACTTGAAAAATCAATGTCTCATAAATGCCGATCACAGACCTGTTGGTGTCCTTGTCTTTCCAACGATTATCCTAAAAATGTGGGAAAGAATTCTCTGCAATTCCATTCCTTTCTTCTCAAGCAAAATTTGAAGGTATGCCATCATGCACAGGTAGATAGACTTTGTTTCGGCCACTGCTTGCTAAACAAAACAAGCACATCCTCCTCAAAGGTAGAAGTTGTTATAATGAATGGTTGAATGCATATAGTTCTGAATTAAATTTGAGAAACCAGTGCATATTTTGAGTTTGTTTAGTGACCGAGAAGTCCCTTAAGAGAGGATTAAACACTGAGCCTCTGTGGCTCATTATTACAATACTGCTTTGTTATTGTTGTTGGTTGGATAATTTTTTTCTGTCTTTCTTTATTTGAGTTTAAATGACGTCCAGATCGTTTTCTTACCTACCTTGACGTTGACTTTTGTGAGTTGAGAAGAGTGTGGTTTTAATTATAAGCGACTTTGGAGGGATTTTCATTCAGGTAAAGCAGCTTAGCTGAAAAGGGTTTTAGAATTAAAAGCTTTTACAATGTAAATATCATGACAGCCTTCCACAAACAAACATGACATGTCTCTGGATTTAAAAAGCGATTCAATATTTTCCCTGCTCTTCTTTCAAAACTTCAAAACTTTGTTTTGTGAAACCCGACACCTGAAGTACGGCAAAGGAAACCTGTGTTAGCCACCCGAAATAAGCAAGTTATTAAAAATAGGCTCCTTTCTTGTGAAACAAATGCAAACAAGAGAATTTGCAAATTCTAATCAGGTTATAAATGGAAAACTGTAAGCGTTACAAAAGAAGATGGGCTGTGTTGTGTTCTATCCTTGTATTATGATGAAGTTGGGCTTTCTTTCGCCAAGCATTCTTGCATTGCACACAAATGAACAGCAGGAAATCGGATGAGAACTCACGGGGGTGATGACCAACATAATATTTAATAAACGTGTTCTTCTCTATAAATAGCTGCCTTGGTCCTTCGTTCATTCGCGTTTGGTGAATTCGTAAAATACATCTGCAGGGACTCACTTTTTAGACGTCATTCCTCTACGATTCTCGTTTCATTCGATTATTTATTTTAAGAACGATAGAAGTATGAGCATAATATTCCCAAAGGCTTCTTGTGTTCGTCATGCTCTTATTTTGTGACATGAACTGATTCTCATGATAATGTAATACGTTTTTATGTACAGACCAAATTGAATATGCCAAATACTTCTCAACAAAAGTAATCTTTTATTCTTTGTTTGTCTAAATATTTGTACATACCTCTGGTCAATGGTAATAATAATCATGCATTTTCTTAACCGTGCAATATGTCAGGGTGGACGAGAGAAACATGCATTCCACCATGAAAAGAATTCCTTAACTTCAAACTTACGGCTGTCAAGAATTCAAAGCTTTTGTCCTCCCTTCTCCCAGTCCGTCAATCGGTTCAATGTTTTCAGCCAATCAGTCAAGTTTACTGATGTATCCTCAATGTTTTGAGTAATCGCAGAAGAATAAAGTGTTTGTAGTTGTTATAATTCAACCATAATACGATCCATATCCATCACTACTCAATATGGCATTTCGTTTGCGTCTTGGTGTTTTGCCATTGTTGCTCATTGTACGTTTCCCAATATGCATTTTCCTGTGATTGAATTTCCATGTAAAAAGGATTGATATCATTGAAACATGTGAAAATATTTCTCACAATAGCACACATTCCAATCCTTAAGCAAGGGTAAAGGTATGCCATGAATGAAACGTGATGAAAATCAGGTTCATAAGCAAAGTGAGCAATTCCAGTAAACTTTTTATTCCGGTAGACGTTTCCTCAATTTTTATCTGCAAACACAGCAAATTATAATCATCTTTCGATAACTTATTACTGCTAACAATGGACTACTAATGCTAGGTCTCCAACTTTCGTTTTTGCTCTCCAATTAGCAATTACGAGGAGAAGTGATATGAGGATATTTTGACACGTCGAAGGAAAATTGCCGACATTCCAAAACGTAATGGAACCGGAA
>JAQGAP010004683.1:0-10069 GCA_034697805.1 Orchesella bifasciata
TTCAAGAAAATCATGAAGCCATATCATAAATTTTGCTGGGTTCAAGAAAATCATGAAGCCATATCATAAATTTTGCTAGGTTCAAGAAAATCATGAAGCTATAACATGCACGACGTTGGCTGGTTCATTGGTTGGTTGAATCATTCACAACTTTTTGCTTCTCAATAAAAACGAATTAATAGAAACAAGAACATCACATAGTAAAATCCTACATGGAGTTTCCAACGAGAATGGAGCGAAATGAGTTAAACCGGGTTTTGTATCGATAAGCCAAATTTTGAGCTCTCGATAAGCTATACAACATGCACTTGTTACGTTACTCTTCATTTTTGATGTTCTGAAGAGCTCTTGGCTCTTTGCCTATGATATTACTATGTTATGTTATGATAGAGTACAAAACAGCATACCATTTACAAACGACTGTGGCTGCCTGAATCTAGTTTTTTTCAATTTCAACAACAAGAAACTGAATTGAAACTTAAATGCATGCACCTAGATGTAAGGTTTAAGTAGAATGTCAGTTTTGTAAGCCTACATGTTCAAATCTTCAGATTCGACTCGGATGGTCCGATGTGCGGACAAGAACAATAGTCGATGAAATATTGTGAGAGTATTTGTCAGTAGAGTTAGAGTAGCTAGGATTTCCTGGCGTAACATTCAATAACCGTCTCGGTAGCTCAAGTGGTAGAGCATAGGGGGCCAAACCCTAAGGGTGCTGGGTTCGATACCAGCCCGAGTCACTCTACTTTTGTCTTCTTTTCTTATACATAAACTCTCAGAGGCTCGCTCCTTACAATATGTACAAAATACATTCTTGCGTTCGTTTTTTCAATTAAAACGTGTTAAAATTTTAGATCTTTTAAGTAAGCAAGCTCAGTGGCTTTGTGTCTCCTTCATTAAATTTATTAACTTGTGGTGCATGTCTCATGATTTTCGTATTAGCTAGGCTGTCGACCTAAAACCTGTATTATTAAAAGGGTCTAATTGGAAATTGAGGGTATAAATTAATAGATGATTTTCGACCTTCGGGTTGGCCCTGACATTTTCCAATTATATTTACGCATTCATTTTGATTTTAATTGTATATGTTATATTACAACCAGCCTCGTGTGTGCTAATATTGAGCAAATGCAGTATTAGTTGAGTAACTCCTGCTTGATTGGGCAAAGATGGGCTTATGATTTTTAATTAAGTATTATGTTTGATGAGATGTATATAAAATGAAGAAGTAAAACATTCTTGCGTAATCTAACTTGAAATTAAACAACTAATAGTGCATTTGCCTAACCCACACAAATCTAGTTGCAATGACACATTCGAAGTTAAACTCGAATGCGTTGACATTCACTGTCTTCTATTCCCTTTGATAATATTTAAACAGTCCTTTTAAAAATCGCCAGATGCTGCGTCTCGAAGGTCCAATTCTAGCAGAATATTTGTAATCATATCATACCGTTCCCGACTTTCAAGTAAATCGATTTCTGCTAGTTCCCAAAGAACTTGCTTGGGTTTTCAGCAACCGTTTGAAGTACGACTCGTAAAGACTAATGGACCGTATTGGTTACGATATTTTCCGGGACTATTTCTCTTCGTGCACTAAAAGGTGATTTCATCTAACGTACAAACTGTATTACAAATGAAAGATTTAAAATAAATCAAAATGACGGTCTTTTTCCACAATAGACACATATCAATCACCCATCATTAGTCAACTTCAATGGTGATTGTCAATGGATTCTCCGTTTTTTAAAACATATGTTCTGAATTTTTCAAAATTTTAATCGAAGACGTATTGGATTGGCGTCCATTTTAATAAAATGAAATTTATATTGCGACGAACCCAAAATAACTTTTGAACTAAAATAGTTAGAGCCCTAACTATTTCTGTGTTTTCATTGCAACACATATATCCAGACAGGATTTTGGAATCAGCTTGATCGATTCATGGGGGCCAACGTTATTGCGGTGTCCAATATTCCTAGTGGTCAGATTCGGTTTTCTCACCCCTGAATACATATGGGAACATGCAAAACACGAGTTTATACTCGGAAGTTTGATTGGTGACGCTGCAAAGGTCTTCTAAGTTTGAAGCTATGGCTAGCCCATAAAAACGGCATCATGACCGTAATTTTCGAAACCTATGTGTAAAATGCGTCGTAGAAGCCGAATCCGATGTCAAAAGTTTGGTATTTTTAGTTTTACATGAAGAAAAATTGGGATTTCCGAGGTCATATTTTTCGGTTACCATCTAACGTTACATCAAAAAGGCACTTAGAGTCACATTGCTTTTATTTCTCTCATTGCATACGTCTATACTTTGCTAATGATAACAGGGGAACTCAACCGATTAATGATGTGCAAGAGTCCAATATTATGCCGTATGGAGACTAAGGACGGAAAACAATTCGTAGGAAGAAAGGTATTGAATGCTTGCTCCAAGCTGTAATTGACGTAATAAAAGCAGATGTGGAAAGCAGTTGACTATCAAATCGTCGAAACCCTGAACATCGCGATGTGACATGTGTGAGTGACCATGATTACCTTTTTGAATTTGAAGCATAACCGTTACGAATAAAGTATTAGAATGAAAATAAATTTTAAAAATATGTGTCTCCAGCAACTATTATATAATGTGTAGAGCTTCTGTCAGGAGATACGAATCAAGAATTAATAGTTTGCAGCGATAAACATTGACATGATTTGGGTAAGCCGACACTTAAGAAAATAAAAAGATTACTCACCGCTCCATAAAGAACGGACGTCAGCAGCTTTAGACATGCAGGAGAGACATAAAGTGAATTTATTTGGAGAATTTGACGCAAATACTTATTCTTATAGGGTTCAAAGGTGCTTAATACGTCTCATTGCATATTGTATTAGACTTTTTAGAGCGATGGAAAAACATAAGCCCCCAACGACAGAAACACTTTTGTATGGAAAATAAGTGGAGATACTGATGTACAAATATTATCTCTGATGTGGGATACTCAGGAAGTTTATATTTCGTCTATGTAAGCATATTCGCAAGTAATTCGTATTGCACCTAACCTTACTCGGTTTATGATATGAGTAAAGAATGGAGGAGACATATTTGCATACAACATAACCTATCAAGGAATGACTGTAAAAGATATTAAAAGGATGGTTAAAAATTCTGTAGAAACAGATTTCTCGTTCAAAAGAATATTCATGAATATAGAGCAAAATCATCGTGTTGTTTGGTGTGCTATATGAGCCAATGGAAACATTAAAATTTGGACTATGAGAGGAAAAGAACAACGCTCCTGATCTTGCAACTTTCCCATCCGTTGTTCCACCAGTTGAACCCTGTCATATAAACAAATGTCTAAGCGTAAACAAGCAACTTTATACGTTATGGTACCTCAGTTAAAAAAGTGCTATAATTTTGGGTAATTGACAAGCAAGCTCCCTCGCTAATAACTTAATAGGTTTCTGATGCTTCCATCTGTGATACGATCAGCATAACATGGAATCCTTTAGCGTAAACAGTTTGTCTGGATAGATTGCTTGCAGCAAGCAGTAATATTAACAAGTAACAAACAGTTATAGAGGATCCGCACGAGACTGCATTTCCACTTCGTTCAAGTTAAAATTTGTGAACTCTGACGTAAAATGCAGTAGCATTGTTGCGTCTGTGAAGCTTTTACGAACGCAAATCTGACGTCCTGTAAACAAAATTCGGATACATATCCCGTTTAGAAATAATGAAATATTGACCAATATAATCATTAATTAACGTGGCTCGCATTCTGTTGCTTTCAGCGGCATTCAACAAACAATATCTTGAATAAATTACATGTTTAGCAGATTTTATCGACTGATGATGTGTAGGTATGTAATGATTGTGGGAAAAGGAGAAGTGAAACTGCATACTAGGCGAATGATAAGTTTGTTCATGTTTTGCATCCCCCATCACACAGCAAACATCCAGATAACAAAGCATTCTTAAAATATTTAAGAGGATCATGTTACATGAATTTTCAACAAATAATTAAAATGTTTTCAGGAATTTATAAATGAGAAAGAAAATTTTCCGCCCCTCATTCATTAATTAGCGTTTCTTTGAATTGCAGTTGAACAACTTGAAGATGAAACTTTCCTACCGTAAAACAAAAATATTAGACAGTGGAACCCTCATGATTTTTTGAACACCATGTGGGTATTCATCATGTTTCGATACTTTATAGGTTTGGGACCATACAATAAATTTCCAATCGTACAATTATTTATTTATTGTTATAGATAGATGGTCCTGCCACCGGTGATTAGAAATGATAATACATGTAGCTTTGTATCATGAAAATGAAGGATCTCCTGCAGCCTTTCCCATTGGTTAGTCTTCAAATCATAATCATAGGCTGGTGTAAAGTACAATAGTATGGTTACTCCTGTAAACAAAATTCAGATACACATCTGGTATAGCATTCACGTCGTCTTCTGGTGAATTGAAATATTGACCAATATAATAATTTATTAACGTTACGGCTCACCTTATGTTACCTTCAAAGCCAACAAACAAACAATATCAAGTTATAAATAAATAAATAAAGTGTAGTTGTGTAATGATTGTGAGGGAGTTTTATGAAAAGTTGAAAAGAACATTGTAGATTGAATTATGCTGTTTCTCATCTATTTTCAAGAAAAACGCATGAATTAAGCAACGAGCTGGTGCGCTGTGGTAGCAAATCATGGAATAGTATACTTAAGAAAGTTTTGTTTTATTATTGGATCATTATTACATCTATAACATTACCTGATAATGTTGAACAACACATATTCTGTTTGGAATACCTCAAAGCTTACGCAAATAGAATGTGCAATACAAAGACAAAGATTGTATTGCTTCTTTTGCATGTAGTGAAAGGATACCACAGCTGGAGATAGTTTAATTTTGTCAAAATTATTCATGGTTTGGAAACCCTTGGATTCCAAATGGACAGTCAGTCTATGACTGATATGCAATCATGGGTTATTAATCCATCTTGATTAGCAGATACAAACAAGTTTTCAGCAATCTGAGACTTTCGGTTACGGACAGTTGATGCTTAACTTGAAGAAAGTTTGACTGAATGCCAAAAAGCCAATCTTCTATGTCAAAAACGCTTGTGTGGAATGACCTCCATTTCCAATGAGAAATTTATTATGAGCAATTAAAGTAAAATATTTAAATTTACTACGTAGTTGTGATTATTTTTTTGGCGTGTCCTAAAATACAAGTGTTTATTTTGGTTACAGAATTGAGTAAATAAGATTTAAGGACATTTTCTTTAAAGGTCACATTCATACAAGAACTGAAATTCGTTTGATAATTTTTTTTCCAGTGTACTGAATTTTTTTTATTCTATGTGTTTTTAAGCTTCAGTAACCACTGAATGCCCATGTTCGTACACAAATAAAGAAGTGCTCAATCTTTTTTTAAAAATCTTTCCGCTTTTACAGTTTATATCCCTAAAAAATACGATCAATGGTCGGAAAACAAATAACCACAGCTATAGATGACAAGTTATGCCAGTAGCAATGTAAGTTAGAATTTAAATGAAGTATAAAATGATATTACTAATTTATCAAACACCTTGCTTGGTTTCAGAACTTCTTACAATGCAAGTTATCATAAATCAGAAATCAAACAACGTGGGTAGAGACCTTTTCTCCTTGTGTTGTAAGTGTAACTAGTCATGTACATACGACTTCCATTCGCACGACTTATTTAACCCATTTCATAAGCTATCTAGAAAATCAGGAAAAGAGTTTTGTTTCCAGATTATGTCTTTGCAATCATGTAGAAGCAAATTAGGACAACTGCTTTTATGCATGCGTGAATTTTTTCGTGGTGGTCTTTCTTTAAGAAATTATAAGAAATTTTTTAACACAAAATTACAAAGCATTGTCCGCTTTCTGAAGAAGTATTGATGTGCAATATATCACATAATATGTAACAACAAGTGATTCACGTGCAAGAACTAGAGGAAGCAGAGTTATATTGCACAATAAAAAGCTACACAAACATTTCATTTCATGGAGAAGTTAATTTTTGACAGATCTACATGACGCTTTTTACCCACTCATTCCCCGCTCGTTGAAAAGGACGGTCTACATTGAGATTCCTGTGTATTTCTCAGGGTTTCATCGGTACTCGCCCCTTTGGCTAAAATGCACTGAAGTTAAATGGTCATTACACCCTTCTTTGCACGAATACATTAAAAAGACACCTGAATACACTTTACACAACATTTTTTTTCATTTACATTATACACAGAAGCAGTTGGTAGTACTTAACTGAACTTACATTTTAGATTGCCGTTTGTTTATTTCCAAACACCAACACTTTTAATGACAATGAGACCTATATGTCAACCTTTGATCTGTTATTGTAATAGGTTATTAAAAATGCGACGATCGTAAAATAATCTTGGAACATTTCCATTTTTTTATAATCAAAGAAATTTTTTTTCACCACGTGTAAAGCATTTACTTAATGTCATTTAGAAAAGCGATCCAGGTATCAAATCATACGATAAAATATGCGGTTATATAAAATATGTAGTAAATGTAGTTACTAGAACACAAGGTGAAGCTTCACAATCGATCCACTCAGAAATACAATAAAAAATTCTATTCAATTAAACACCGATAGAAATACTCCACTCCAGAACCCAAATTTGAAAAAGTGATAGATTAATTATGTCAGCGATCGTCTTACATTTATTTGAACTAAACGAATTACCTTTGTCATTAACTCTTAGGTTAAATGCTTATTGAAATTAGTTGTCGCATGTATTCAAATTACCAAATAAACAAAATGAAAATCATATTCGAATTGATCTATAATATTAATATTATTATAAAACCAATATCAAATCCAATCAGAGGCAGTTCTAAAGATAAGCCTTGTCACATTTGAGCTTTGAAGTTGAATTAACGGCAAATATATTCAAGTATTCTCATTTTAACTCGGATATATAGCATAGCTTAACGAAAAATGAAAACTCACGTTGTTTGTGATAAATTGCAGTTGAAATCATTGAGTCAAATCATGCAAAAGTGTAAAAGAAATAGAGAAAGTGGCCATGTTATCGAATGGAACTGTGGAGTAGTATTACAATTTCTTATTTTGGATTCACTCAATTAACAATTATGTTTAGCTTGTTGAAAATGGATTTGGTTGAGTGACTAAAGATTTATGTACCACACCAATCACATTATCACTAACATGTAGTACAACAATACACCTACTTTGAAACCTAATTAAATGAAAAACGATCAAATATTCGTAGTCGTCAAATCCTTGCTCTTATGTACTAAATCCTTCGGAGTTATTTTGATTGTTTATTATCGAAAGGAACGGGAAACACGGCACCAGAAAATTTCAGTAAACATCACTTGACGATGATTATAATATTTTCATCAAAAACTCATGCCGCAATATATGGATGCACCATTCCCAGACTGTCCATGGATACATTTCCCCCCGCAAGGTTTTAATTTGCATAAAAACTTCAAGCATAGATCAGTCTTGAAAAAAATGAAACGAGCATGCAGAGAACTAATTTAATAAACTCCTTAATTATAAGGCTCATTATCATTACATGCTAATTAGTTTCTCATAGGAAGTAGGCGTAAATATGATGATTCTTGAAGAATTGACTATAAACATCCGTTGGTACATATTGCAAATTATCAACTGTATCAGTGATTTGCATACTTAGAAGTTAAAGATTAGGTGCTTCATAGTGTTTGTAATGTTTGGTGAAATATATGTAGGGGAATGCAAAGTGAGATAAATTAAAAATACGATTTTTCAGATTGGTAGATGTATTAAATTTACAGTCATTCAAGGGCCATTTGGATTTCTTGGTTTGATGGCACTTACATAATAGAATGCTGTTTATAAAATCAAATTGTCCCGGTAATTTTGGTTGAAAAAGACGTTATCAGTAGAAAATTGCATAAACAGTACAAACCAAGGGTGTACGTAATACATAAGGCTAAAAGACAGAAAGATGTACACGCCAATTTGGATAACGAGGGCAATAGAATAACAGTGTATTTCAGCTGGTTTATTTCTTCTTCCGCATTCAAAAAATTATGTGCCAAATTTTGGAGTCTTTCATGCTTAATACCGATGAGTTATTATTAACTTATATTGTAGATTCGATCTCTGTATCCAGTGCATTACATGCCAGTTAAGTTTGTGAACACTGTGAAATCACAAATTATCACTTGGCACCAAGCGTGTGACGGAGCATCTACAATTTAACCAAGGTTAAACAATGAGATTACCAATTCGAATTAGCCTTTTTCAACAAATGTAGTTTTCCATATACTTCAGCAAAATATCCTCCCATATGAATTTCCACAGCGAAAACTTTGTATATGACTATGGCACATCGCGTTTTTTGTTGCGTAATAACCGATTTATTTAAGTGACTACTCCTGGTTCCTGCATCATTCTTTCTAAAGTTGTCAGTAAGAGACCTAAGAAGAAAATATAATCTTACTTTGTGACCACATTTTGCATAAAAAGAAGCCAAACGTTATGCACTTATGGGTTTCCGGAGGAAAGGTTCATCATATTATGTATATCGTGGGAAAAATATTCACACAATCAGTTCCTGCTCACATCGACAAAAACAGGAAGATTGGGATTTTTTGTAGAACTGGAAGGGTAAACCTGTGCTTTGATTGTATTTTGGTTACACCATCCTTTTTATTCGGTATTCGTTCAACTTGCAAATTTAATAACGTTCAAGGTTATCTATACATACAGGAACAAAATGAAAAATGAGTTGTCGTTTTTGAGGTGGAAAAACTAGTAACCCCTTTTACTTATTTTGTCCTTCAACTAGTTTTTTGTCTCTGTACATCTTTGGAATTTGAAAAAGTTCAATTCTCGTATGCGTTTGGGAAAAAGAACATTGTGGTACATTTCATTGTGAAGTATCCTCAAAATCGGGTAAAACCACAAGTCAATTTCGCATCTTGTCAATATGTATATGTAACCCATAATCAGTAGCATATATTCAGCATTCAGTGGAGGCACTGTATTCGATCTACTTGATGAACATAATTGTACAAATTGCGAAGAATACATTAGTGTCACCATCGCCTAGCTATGCAGACTATGTCTATATGTTTGTTTTGACATATACTTTTAACTACTACTTTCAGTGTGAGTAATGCATTAATTTAGTTCACCTTTTGAATTTAAAGTACGTTCAAGATTGTGTATACCTAAAATAAACTGGAACCACATCATTCGTTAACGCATAAATGTACACCAATGCGAAAAGCTTAATTATTCGAAAATCAGTTACATTAAATTTTTACGTAAAAGGATGTCTAAATGGCTAAATGGCTAAATGGCACAAATAAAAGAGCCCATGAAAGGATTTACTTACAGGTGTACCAACAATGATTATTGGGTTACGTTTAGCATGAAAACGGTGGAAGGCACACAAGTTTAATGAAAATTATGTAGGGATTTGGGATAGAGATGCGTAACTATGTGCATTTTTTGTATATTACAATATGCCTTTCAGTTATCCAGAGAGGTTCTTTATCCCAACGATGGGAAGATACTGTGAGAAGGCACCTGGTCGTTGGAAACGGGATATTAAATCGAAATGCAAGGCAAGGTTCTATTGTTTTGATGCACTTTTCTTTCCTCAACGAAATCCAAAAGGCAAAGAAGGAAAGGAACAACCCCAACTGCATAAAGGTTTGGGTAGCTCCGTATATTAATAACTTACAATGATGAGAGATCACTCAGTCTGCAAACAGCTCTCTTGCTGAATGCTTACGCTTACTAGAAGTTGTTGCATGTTTTCATATAAATCCTACCGAGAGAGCTTCTTCGTACCTACTGTGTAATAAATTAATTGTGAATACTCCAAAATATTGACGGCGTGCAAAATGAAAGCTCGACTTAAATCCAGTAAAACAACTCAGATATTATGTTTTGGAAACAAAAGGCTCCAGAAAATGAAAAACAACCACAACAAAGAACTAGAAAAAGCAGAAATTAGGGAATATTTAAAGAAATTGTGCC
>JAQGAP010004684.1:0-10065 GCA_034697805.1 Orchesella bifasciata
GTAGACCTTCAATAGCGGGTTACTGGCTTTTACTGGAATGCAATGGAGTTACAATGTTCACTTTCAGTAGTAACTTGTGTCACGAATAGTTTGAGTATTCATGTGTTCCTGCATAATATGCTGAAGACCATTGTTTGAGGATGATCTTTCCCTCATTCATCATTATTCATAAAAATGTAGGGATCTACATTTTTAAACATAATCCACATTCACATGGGAGCATGCGTGAATGTACGAATGCATTGTGTTAGATGGCTGGCAACAGGTATAAAAGCCGAAGCAGCCGCATCATCAAAGCAGTGTTATTTCAATTGTCGTGTACTCTACAGAGATTTGTTCTTGTAGAAGATTTCTGGAAGTTGATTTCGATCCTTTCAAAGTTTTCACCAGAAACTTATTTTGACTTCCGCTGAGACTAACCATAGCAGATTTCCGAGCTATTGTTTTCCACTTCCCGTCAGGGGCGTCGCAATAGGACGGACAGGGGGGACATTGTCCCCCCTAGAAGTTTAGAAGCCCCATAAGACATACATTAAAACCCTATCAATTTCCGAAAATTTGGAATACTTTGCATGTAGTGTCCCCCCGCAAAAAATTACGTTGCGACGCCGCTGCTTCCCGTGATGTACAATAGCTCATCAACTCAACTCCTATGAATGGATGTTTATATGTAAACCAAAAACCTTTTTGTGTTTCGCATAATATTTATTTTGTACGTTCATCATACTTTCATACGCATTTTCCATCAATAAGCATAATTCACCATCAATACGATCGTAATTATACATAGTCTATGACTATATGGTAAAAAGAACCTGAAGTCTTCTCATTTGTAAGGAAAAATTGCATACTCCACAATTTAATCCATTACAAATTGGCGATCCTCAGCCAGGATACCTTGATCGGTATTTATTATGGCGGCTACCTTGAACGCCGAAGTGGCTGGCGAAGAAGAAGAAGGTGGTGTAGTTGCACCTGTGCAACACAGCCCAAATGCTGTGGCAGGCCCACCACCTCCATATAATGCTCTTCCAGAAGCAATTCGGCCAATTCCCTTTGTGCCAAGAAATGATGCTGAGGATAACCAGCATCAAGATTTGCATGCGAATGTTGATCGCATGATTTTGCTTCAACATAATACAATGCGTATTATGGAAGAAAATCATGCGCAGTTCATTCAGGTTGCAAGAGAGACGGGCAATGCTATTGTGGATGAGTTGAGAGCAATGCGTGCAAATGCAGCACCTTTGCTTGTTCCACCGCTGCATGCAAATAATGCCCGTCCTGCTCCTCACGGAAGAGGGCAGGGAAACAACCCTCCGCAAAATATACCGCAGCAACATGCTGCTCGAACCCATCACTTGAAAACAAGTGATGTGAAGATTCCCATTTATAGTGGAGCAAATGACAGCAAACCTCCTTATGATTTTCTAATGGAGTTGGAGAAATACCAAACTGTTGTGGGCTATTCAGAAGCTGAAATGCTTGCCCATGTAATCCCACTATCTCTTAATGGTGATGCTTAAAGTTGGTATCAGTTTGAACCGCCATTTAACAACTGGCGTGATTTTACAAGGCGCTTGAGGACTGAATTCCAAGCGATTGGCTATCGTAAAGATCTCAAGCGAGAGCTTGATAGTAGATATCAAGGTACGAATGAACCGTTAACGTCGTTCATTCGCATTATCCTTGATTATTACAAGCGTATTGGTGACAATGTCACTGAAAATACGCTGGTTAGCCAAATTAAGCGGCTAATGCACACTGAGTACCGCAAAGCATTAATAGGGATGCCCACAGAAACTCTTGAAGAGTTAAAAGCAGCGGCCCCGGGTGCTCAGGAGTTGATAAAAAATTACCGATCATATCGGCTTCCTCCTGTTAGCGGAAGCCTTGAGCCGTCCCTTGCATGGAAGCCGATAGGAAAGGGAAATGAACTCCCTATCGCTGATGCAAATACCAGCGCTAAAGTTTCATATGAAAATATGAAAAGTCCACCCAAACTCCATAATGCATCGGTGGACCCGTTTGCATATTTCCATGCAACCCCAAAGAAGGAGCTGAGATTTCAGCAACCGTTCCCCGTGAGAAGTCCTATTCCCTCACGTGAAGGTTCTCGTAATTCATCTCGTGAACCGTCACCTGTACGCAAATGCTTTTCGTGCCAATCTCCCGAGCATATTGCAAGAGTCTGTCCCCGAAATAGAGAGAGAAACGTTAATGCCTCTACTTCCAAGCAAGACAAGACTCTCCTTTGTAGCGATGAAGAAATAGCTACAATTGAGTTGTCAAACCGAGACAAGAAGCCATTCATAAATGTAAATATGCTTGGCAATGATTATGCAGCTTTCGTTGACACCGGTAGTTCCATTTCCGTAGTAGGAGATGAGATAATTAGCATAATACGTAAGAAAAAAACATAATGTTTTTACAAGGAAACTATACTGCAACAGAAGTAGTTTATCTGTAGTTTTATCTGTCAATTACGGAGCAGACACAAGAAAACATACGTTTTTCCTTGCTCCAGGAACAATAAAAACTATTCTGCTAGGCCGTGATTTTCTCGGGCCAGCAATGATTGCAGTTCATGTTGGTTTAGGAGGTTGGACGGCTGGTTTAGAGCCACAGCAAATTACACCATTTCTTTCAAATCAATCATCGTTTTTGGCTGAAAGATTAAGCTCCCGTATTATTGATGAGGCTAGCAGCCCTTCCAATAACGATGAAATGCTAAATGCGGATGTGTATGAGTACCCAGCACAAGTTCTCGCAACTTGGGAGCACTTGGATGAACGATCATCTCCAAGGAAAAAGTAGATGAAATTTCACCTTTTCCAGGTACAGAACACGAATGTATACAAGCTCCTTCAACTTTGTCAAACGAACAAAGAGAAAAATTAGCTGCAGTGTTGAGAAAATTCTTGTATATGTTTACAAAAGTTCCTGGTCTATGCAAACTGTACCAGCAAGAAATCAATACTGGAGATGCAAAACCTGTGTCCACTACCTTGCGAGCAATGTCTCCTGGCAAGAGAGCAATTTTTGATAAGGCTTTTGCTGAATTGCTCAAGTACGACATAATTGAACCAAGTCGTAGTCCTTGGTCTGCAAATGCATTTATTGTGCCAAAACGTGATGGTGGTTTAAGGCCCGTCATTGACTACAAGCCATTAAATAAGGTTATCGTATCAGACGCGTATGCAATTCCAAGAATTGATGACATGATTGTTTTTTTGGGCCCATGCAAATATTTTACTCTATTTGATTTAGCACAGGGCTACTTTCAAATAGAAATGAAAGAAAGAGACAAGCTGAAAACAGCGTTCCTTTCTCATCATGGCTCGTATCATTACAAGCGCATGCCTATGGGTTTAATGGGAGCCCCTGGTACATTTCAAAGAGCAGTAGATGAAATGCTTTCTGACTTAAAGTATATATGCGTCACTGTTTACTTTGACGATATATGTGTTTTTAGTGAAACCTATGAGGATCACCTAAAACATGTTGAGCTTGTGCTGACGCGGATAGCCAATGTAGGTTTCACTATTCACCCAGGCAAAGTGCAACTTTGCCGAAACCGATTTTAGTATTTAGGCTTCATTATTGAGCCTCAAATATGCATGCCTGACCCTGAAAAGGTTAGATGTTTAAGGGAATATCCATTACCTTCAAAACCAAAAGATATACAGCGATTTTTAGGATTTGTTGGGTTTTACAGACGCTTCATTCCTGATTTTGCGACTCATTCAAAACCACTAACAGCATTGCTGAAGAAAGGCATTAAGTTTCAATGGGATGAGTCTGCCCAAGCTGGGTTTGATGCATTAAAAAACTCCCTGTCTGAATATACCTTGCTCTATCTACCTGATATGAGCCGTGAATTTATAATTCAGACAGATGCTTCAGATTTTTCCCTTGGTGCAATACTGCAACAAGAAGTTGATGGCATTCGTCATCCAGTTTGGTTTGCAAGTCGTACTCTGCGACCAGCAGAAACGAGATACTCCACCACGCAAAAAGAAATTCTAGCCGTATTATGGGCTATTGAGCGATTTCGTGGCTATATTGAGTATAGTCATTTTAAAATCGAAACAGATCATCAAGCAATTAGCTGGTTAAATCGGCTAAAGGATCCCACCGGGCGTTTAGCTCGGTGGTTTATGAAACTTCAACTACATTTGAAGTATGCTATAGAAGAGGCTCAAGTAAGGAAATGAAGGGTCCTGATGCGTTAAGCAGAATTGAGCACATATTATTTAATGATTTTATCTAATTTTCCATTCAAAGGCATGAGATGATTCAAGCTCAGGATGATGACCCATTCCTTGCTTCCATAAAAAAGAGCATTCAGTCAAGTATGAATGAAAATGTTGAGCAAGACGCCACTTTGACTAACGAAATCAAAAAGTGCATGCTCACAGATGACAACAGGTTGATGAGTTATGTTGGTTGTAAAAATAAATTATGGGAAGATGAGCGTTTCACTGGAGGCTGTTTGTACCATCTTCCCTTAATACAAAGGTAATTTCCATTTTCCACTCTGATCCTCTTTCAGCGCATTTGGGTATACGCAAAACATTTTGCAAGCTTGAAGAAAGAGTGTATTGGAAATCAATGAGACAGGATGTACAAACATTCATACGGCATTGCACTACATGCCAAGAGTTTAAATCAGCAAAGCTTCCTCCAGCTCCAGCTACAAGCTTTAGCTCTGAGTGCCCATGGGATCTTGTTACTGTAGATTTGATGGGCCCCTACACGAAAGGTGCAATGCAAAGTACGCATCTACTCGTTGTAGTAGATTATTTTACTCGTTGGGTCGAGCTATTTCCTCTGCGAACAACAAAAGCTGAGATGATAATTGATAAGCTATGGCAGGTGTGTTGTAGATGGGGAATCTTCCGTTGTATTTTGTCTGACAACGGCACCCAGTTTACTTCAAAGATTTATGCAGATTGGTGCAAGTCCCTTGGCGTCAAGCCATTCTACATTTCAGCTTATCACCCCCAAGCAAACATGACAGAAAGATACAATCAGACTGTGAAAAGTAGCATACGTAGACAAAAGTAGACAGTAGTAAAGATTATGAGCACAATTTCCCATTGTAAGCAATGGGATAAACATATACCTAAGCTAGCATTTGCTCTGAGAACCAGCGTGAATGAATCCACCGGATTCACTCCAGTTTACTCAAATTTGGGAAGAGAGTTTCGAATTCCGTTCGACAACCTCATGCAATTTGCATTATCCTCTTTTACAAATGTGAAAAAAAATTGGACAGAGGTTAGCTATTGTGCAAAATATTGTTCACGAAAATAGTGAACAAAGCAAGGCTAAGTATTTGAAATACTACAATGCAAAAGCAAAACCACGAGCATATAAAGTCGGAGACTTGGTCTGGTTACGGACTCATTTTCTCTCTGACGCTAGCCGTGGAAT
This sequence comes from Orchesella bifasciata, assembly GCA_034697805.1. NCBI lineage: Eukaryota > Metazoa > Arthropoda > Collembola > Entomobryomorpha > Orchesellidae > Orchesella > Orchesella bifasciata. Next base: position 5,440 of record JAQGAP010004684.1, read on the forward strand.
AACAGCCTCCTTGTTGAAGAAACGTGAAGGGACATTTAAGGTAACTACCATTGTTTCCATTTCCAACAACATTTATACTATCGAGGCTGTTGAAGATGGTGCAAAAGTGTATAAAGTACACATTAATGAGTTGAGTCCATATTTCCAGCCAATAGCTGACGATGTCGACTCCAAACACCCAGAAACAACGTCCCCGAAGGAGGCAGCCGGGAATCCCTCCATATTGCCTTCCTTGGATGTTCAATTCCTACATGATGCAGCCTTGGATGGGGTTTCAGAGGAAGCCCAAGAAGCAAAAGTCTCCCCAGGCTTTAGCTCGGATCCAGCGGCGCACTGCTAAACACCGCTCTGGAGAGGTACGAGCAAACAACCCAAGGTCAACCATCATCCTTTCGTCTGCCAGCTCATCCCAATCAAGTTCCGAGCCCATGGAGGTTAGTGTTGCTGTACCCTCTACATCAAGCCAAAAAGTAGTTCCTTTCAAGAATGATGTACTCTTGAAAGATGTCCAAACTCCAAAGATTCCTGTCACTATTCCCGATACCCGGGAATAGCTTTTTGGATGCTTTAACACCGCTCAATTGTGAAGACTTTGCAGTCGGTCTTGCTGTGCAGTTTCAACTAATTGCAAATTAGGTACTGAGATAGATCACAAAGTTAGCATAAGTACGCTTTTTTGGTTGTAAACCTTGAAATGAATCTACAAACGCGTTTAAAAAGGCTAATTGCCATTAAAGATGTTAAAAAATTCAAGCAAATTAATACAAAACTGTACAATGCACAGTGATATATTTCGGCTAACTTTTTCTCGAAATACAAAATGGCATAGGAGGGGAGGGAATTTTCAGATGGCCATATTTTAACGGGGACAACAAATAGTCGTCCCATAAAACAATAGAGAAACCCAATTCATGAAAACAGACTTCTCCAATACAAGACTTGATCACCTTTTAAATAAAAAACGTAACTTTTATTTAGTTTTCCAATAAAATAATAGACCAGTTAGCTGCTCAAAATACTTAAAAATTTGTATAAAAACTTAGCGTAATAATTACATTATATAACAAAATGAACTCGATTCACTAAGTTATTAATGCCTTCTTGGCGTTTGAGGGACTTATGTGTGTTCTATTTTGCATAATCGAGATGATTGTGGCTTCAGGGCACACATTATATAGGTTTTTCTTGGTAGCTATTTCCTAAATGTATGTATTCTTTCTGGAAACTTGTACTCAGTAAACAGAATTTGAAGGAAACTGATAGATAGTGTCAGCTACCAACGGTGCTTTAGCACCGCAGATAAACCCTTGGTTCCAAATGGACATTCAGTCTATGACTAATACTGGAATCACGGTTTAGCCGGAAAACTTCAATATGCAAAGACGCCAAAACGGTTGAAGTTAGAGGCTTCAAACAAAAAGAATACGTATTTGATGGTCATTTCGCTTGACATCTAATATCAAGTCTCCTGAGATTTTGAGTTGCATAGGATATAATCCGCAAAAACGTTGTTTCGAAGCAGACCCAATGGGGTTCATAGCTCAGTTGGGTGACAGTGGTTCAAACAAATTCTTCAAAACAGATCATTCTTTGTTCCTGATATACATACATAAGAAAGCTGGTCTGGTTTTTCCTACTATTTTATCTAAAATAATAAATTATAGAGTTTTAAACGTGTATAAATCAGTTTCCAAGCATTTTGCTACTTTAAAGCAAAATTTACTATGCCGGCAGCAAAACTTCGTTTTGGTGCGCTTGGTCATATTTAAAAATTCAAAGCTTGTAGAAAAGTGTCACCGCGCGCACGGACTGGGATGAGATGGTGGTCGAAATGTTGGTAAAAGAGTGCACTACTGGAATTCAATCGCAGGTCGTTGCCTAAAACAGCGATGAAATCGTGGTTTAAAGCCTATAGCTCCAAACCAGAGCATCGTGCTGACGTGGAAGTAGTCTTATCGGTTTCGGCACCTTTTTCTACTCAAGAGACATGAAACGCTGTTAAAAATTTGGCCATCTGGAAATTCCTTTCCCTCCTACGCTCATTTTGTATTTCGAGAAAAAGTTAGCCGAAATACATCACTGTGCAATGAAGTCCAACGTTTAACTTGCATTTACCAATTACAAAAGTACACTCGCGTATTACTTCTCTGATAATTGACTACTTTGTAGATTGAATATTTTACTGAACTTCAGAAACGGTCACTAATTTCATGTAAATTTTACGTGACACTGTTTTTTTTTAAGTTGCCCAGATGAAGGATGTTGTAAGACGTCTTGTGAAAATGGCAAGAATTGGAGTGAGAGCTATCCAGATTTGCCCACGCTTTGCAGTTTCATAAGCACGTACGTGAGCTCTGCGGATACAAACGGAAAACCATTACAAATGTATATTTTTTTGGCTTACAAATAGTCAACCTGGACTGTTTTGGATGGAAGGAATGCAGTTTTTTCTACACTCAAACGCCATACTACATTACTCCCAACAATAAATTTTAGCTGAAAAGGCTATTGCTGTTGCTTAATGACGCTTTGTTAAATTTTCCCATATCCCGCAACTGCAGATACTCTTTTAATTGTCGACCTCGTTTCATTAGCATGTCGTACACCCCAGATTGCGTCAGTGCACCAAAAAACCATAAGGGCCTAATAGTTAGAAATTTGATCCATCAATGTTCCAAAATCGATACAACCTGAAGAATGGCATCTGGGTTGGAATAATTCGGTGGAATTTGGTTTGTCCAAAAAGTGCAACACTGGAATCTCTTTCGCAACCTCCTTTGCAAATTGGGGCAATATGTGTGAAATGCTTACGTTTCCTCCCAACAGAAATTTCAAATCCTTGCCCCCAGAGTCTATCTAAAGTCAAATTGTGTTTTCGACTTTGAAAATATTCTACTTTCACTTTGTAGCCAGCTAGAATGTTTTCAAATGTTTGTATATGATCTTCTAAGTATTCCGGCATGTACATTGCTTGTTTGAACATCTTGAAATACAAATTTTCAAACCGAAAGGGTATGTTTGTTGTCACAATGGCATTGCACATTTCTGTGAAATAGTTTATTGGAAATAAAATATCAAAGTCTTTACTATCTGTCAAGTCGCCCACGTTCAAAGGAACATTAGTAGGAACCTTGAAGGAATAAAGTGAAGAATTGTAATAGTTGCGCAACGAAATTTTCAAACATCAAAAACTTAGTCGATAATTTAGTCGATTTGTATTGCCCAACGAGTGCTTATTCTTTAAATTTAAAAAATTTGGCCGGCTTTTACTTCGTTTTCGAGTGGCCGGCCACCTTGCTCCGTCGTCACTACGGCCCTGTTTCCAGCTGATTAAGATTAAAGTGCAGTACAACGCACTGAAGTAAAATGCAAAGGTCAATCGTCAAGTTATTTAGAGTATTTGCTCTGTTCCACTAAAATTCAACAGTTTAGAATCCAAAATGTTCAATCAGCACTTGTTGAGATTGTGACCACGTTGTGGATATTTTGAGAAATTCTTTAAAATGTGACTGTTAAGATATCGGGTTAGTACAAATGCTCTTCTTCGAATTGAGTAAGAAAATAAAACGTAATACAAATGTAAATTGAATTTAAATGGCAATGATTGTCAACCAACGTTTAATAACTTAAAAACTATTGATGCGTATTTACAATCTTTTGAAGTGGTTATCAACGTCAATTTCTCTAAAATATAGAGGTTCTTTTTAATATCTAATATATTCCAAATAATTGTTGTGGTTTTATAGTTTAGTACGTCACCATGATTTTTAAACGATGTTGTGGTTGTCATACTCGAAATGTCCGGCAAGTTATCGTTTTTACTAATTGGTAATGCCCAAGTTAGTTTAGAGTATGTTAAGTAAATGTATTGTGACGTTCATGATGCTAACGTAAATAATTGGTGTCCACCAGATATTTATATTGCTACAATTTTGACTCGAAAATGAGCGCAAATATTGTTTGAGTAAAAGAACTTTTAAACACCAGTTATATTTAAGAAAACTTGAATGAAAGATATATAAAATGGCAGGGTGTCATGTAAATGTGAACTAGGTAAGGCAAAGCAAACCATAAATTGTGGTTTTGTACACTTTTGTCCTCGTAAATCTTAACAAACTTCTGTGGAGTGTCCAAGTTCAGAGTGACAAAGAATGTTCTCACGTTCATGGTCTAGTGGATATTAAAATTTATACACGTGATCTTTAACCCACTTTTAGAAATGCCAAATGGAGGACATTTTATATATCTTGTGTTTCATACAGCGTATTTGATTGGTTGTTTGTGCAAATTCTTAAGCTTACAAATGTTGAAACTTTGGTTTTTGTCGTGAAAGAATCCCAGTAATAAAAGTTTTTCACACAAAAATCTTACCTTTTTCATTTTCTTACATAAATAAATTCCATCAAACGTTATATGTCCCTGACTTATACGGTTAGTACGATCAGCTTTTTGTTTTTAACAATAGTGTTTTAATGCAAGGTTATTTGTGCGAGCGAGTGCGGTCGTCAATCGTCTAAATTAGTTTGTTCAATAAATCCTAAGCCAATAAAAATTTAGTTTATTACTACATCGACTTAAAAACAAGTACGCCGTTCATCACACGCTCAATAATCGATCCAAAATATT
>JAQGAP010004685.1:0-10060 GCA_034697805.1 Orchesella bifasciata
AATTTTGTCGGACACAATTTATCTAAAATGGAACAAACCACAGTGGATAGAAAGAACAAAACAAAGTATTGGTGAGGCAACTTTTGTTAATAACTTTTCTAACTTTAAATAACTAACTAATTTTTACTTTTACTAATTTTACTAATTTTTACCAGGTTCAGATTGTTTTCACGGAGTGCAACAAAGCAGAAAAGTGGACACCCTACAGTTATACTTCTTCCAGAGGTAAAGTAATTGATAAAACAACCACCATTAACTCAAAATAAATTATTACTCGTTTTATTTAAAGATTCAGGAGGCAATTCTGGAAAGGATTTGTGACTCAAACACACTCATCAAGTGTAGGCAGGTGTGTTCCCACTGGAAACAATTTATTGACACTCTCCTAGAACAAAGGCGTCTTTCCCAATGGACAGTTTGGGATCTGGAACTGAATTCATACCCCAAGCTTTTACACCCACCCGTTTGGGTATTGAGCAAAACCGAAGTCACGAACCGCTGCGCGTATTCAAGTCACATCTGTCGTCCTTCGGCACTCAAAACTAGAAAAGGAGTGTGTCAACCATTTCCCGACAAATCAGCAGCCCTCATAAACTGCTATCACTGGCATGAAAACAAGAAATTCATAAACGATTGTCCAACTCCAATCTCCAATAAAAAGTTTATGGAACCGTTCACAGAATTCTTCATTAAATCTGGTAGCAGCCTTACCTCACTTGTGCTTCACTACGTGTTTCTAACGCATCGGGATTTTTCTATAGTAATTAACGAAAGCCAAAACCTGAAAGCACTTACACTCTATGACTTTTGGTTGGTAGACTATGAAACCAATGTGGAAATAAAAGCACCACCTAATCTCACACATTTGCAAGTGTTTGAAACATTCGTTGGTTTAGATTCGCTGATGGATAGTTTGTGTGGTCAACTGGTTAGCCTCAAACTTGCACAAAACTCCGTTAATGAAATTAGGTCACGTCCCCGAAAGTTTTTGAAGCTGAAGCAACTTTATATTTATAAAGATACGGAAATCAATTTGCGTTCCTTGAGCTCAATTCCTGAAGCATTTCCCGTATTGGAATATTTTTCTGCGACAGGAATGGACCGGTTGGAGAGAGAGAAAATGGAGAGCTTCACTCACTCAGTGTCGAGTATTGCTGACTCTCTTGTTTATTTTAGATCAACTTCTCATATTCTTTCTACAGTTTGTCAGGAATTTGGGCTAGTTTTTCCAAAGATTATTTTTTTAGTCGTAGTTTGTAACTCGGAAGAGCCTGAGCTAAACAAAGAGGATGTTTTGGAATGGTTTCCCAGAGTGGAATCTGTAACAAGCGTTGTAGAAACTAAGTGGCGTGTACATGACTTTGAGAATGGGCAGAAATGTTTTGTTTGCGATAAACTAAAGCTAAGCTCATGAGCTGGCTTCATTTTTTTTGTGAACACTAGCTCGGTTGCTGCTTATACTATGGTACTTAGACATATGATTAAAAAATATAGCAAAATTGAAGTGCATTTTGTTTTGATTGTGAAGTAAAAAATTTCCTTTTGCTTGCACATCTTTACTAAATTTCACTCACATTCAGTGATTTCAGGCATAAAATCTCCACATAATATGGTATGCATACATATTCCCACTCTTGAGATACGCAAGCAATAATAGAATTAACTTTTTGCAAACTTTACTCTCCTCTTCAAGTTCAAGCACACAAATGAAAGCGAAAGTGGGAATGCAGAGAGGCTTGGTTTTATATCGTGAATCGATAATATAAGTGCAGTAGAGATAGGGCTATCTTGTACTTGATAGTTGGAAAGCGTACAGCTGGAGATGAGTATTGCTGCTACTCGTTCTTTGTAGTAAGGTTTGCTAAAAAAAATCTCAGTTTCAGTAATAAGCCAGTACTATTGGTACTATTTAAAAAAATTGACTCGTTTTGTTGCCGTTGTATTCGGAAAACACTATTTAAAAGTTCTCAATGAATCTGTTTAGAGTAATGACGAGCAAGTACACAACGTAACTTCCTCCAGAGGTAAAACAAAGTTCTTTAGAAATGTTTAACTAATTTGTTACTACTGCAATGTATTACATGGTGTGTTGTTTTATGTAAGATGGAGGAAGAAATCTTGGACAGGATTTCTGACTCAAACACACTCCTCAAGTGTAGGCAAGTATGTTCCCGCTGGAAACAATTTATAGACAGTAAATTGGAGCAAAAAAGGCTTTCGCAATGGGTAGCTTGGGATTTGAACTTGGATTCATATCAAAAATTTTTAAACCCACCGATTTGGGTAGTAGACCAAACATCATCCTCAACTTATTGTTCAAGTCATGTCAGTCGTCCTCCTGCACTCAAAGCTGAAACTGTTGAAAATCCTTTTCCTTTGAAATCAGTTGCTCTCATTAGCTGTAACCACCGGCAAAGAACCAAAGAATATAAAAATATTTGTCCCGGTCTACTCTATAACTTTGAGAAAACCTTAGCACAATTCTTCAATAAATCCGGTTATTTTTTGACCTCTTTGATGCTCCATTATCTATGGATTGAGCACCGGGATTTTGCCATGATATTGACAAAATCACAAAATCTCAAAGCGATTTCACTTTCTTTCACACGTTTGTTTTGCTTTCAAGACAAGATCGAGGTAGACGTTCCACCTAATCTCACACGTTTGCAATTGTACGGCAAGTGTAAAAATTCGTATTGGCTTCTCGCTCTCTTGAATTCCCAACTAGTTATTTTGCAATTAGTAAAAACCAACGGTACCTTGTTTAGTACGCCTGTAAACTTTATTAATCTGAAGCAACTTTTTATCTACGATGTTGGTGGAATTGATTTAAACCGGTTGTGTACTAATCCTCACGGACTTCCTGTTCTCGAATACTTCAACGCGATTGGGATGGAACTTTCTGCTTTCTCCGTAGAGATAATGGAAAATTTTATTTACTCTTTGTCGAGCATTGCAACTTCTTTGGTTTATTTCAGATTACCTATTTCTACCAATCTAATACGAGAAGTTTTTGAAAAATGCGGAGTTGTTTTTCCAAAACTCAGAGTTTTAGAAATTGTTAGAGGATCAAAAGAGCCTGAAGTAGATAAACTGGATATTTCTAAATGGTTTCCTAGAGTTGAATCCGTGAAGTGTGTAAAAGATAATGAGTGGCATGAACGGTTTTTCAAGAATTTAGGTGACTACGACTGTTTAGTTTGCAAAAACGAACACATAAAGCGAACTCAAGCTTTAATATTTATAAGTGTAACGAAACCAAAGTGAAAGCATGTGTTTTGACGCGAATATGAATTTTGTTAATATTAATTTTTCAAATGAATACAAGTTTTAGTAAATACTCTACAAAATTGAGTCTTCTTTTTAATTATTTTATATATATATAATTGTTTTTAATAGTTTACAGTGCAATTCTATTTCCGTTAATTATCATCGACAATAATATTATGTATCAAAGTAATTCAAACATATGCTTAGCTTGCACAGTGACGTCTATTCATGTTCTTCTCTTTTTATGACTAAATACTAACATTAAGTTAAGTAACACCAAGATTATAAGTAATATTATGTAACACTGATTTTTGTACTTATAGTTGAAGATTTACTTACACTTATGAACAAATAAAAATATAGTCACAACCTTAAATCGATTTTTTACTCTACTACTACCACTTAATGTATATAATCGAAAAATCTACAGCGCGTATATAAAAACATTATTTTGTTGATTCAAATAGCTTTTAAAAAACCGAAGTTTTGGAAACCATGGTAAAATCATCTCTTTGATCAAATCATCATTCCAAACTGCCGTTTCAACGCATGTTACTTCAATTAATTTGACGTTGGGAAAAATCATTTGACTTTCGTTTAAAAGCTTAAGCATAATTTCTACATTGAGATTCAATCTCAGACGAACAAGTGAGATGGAGATTTTTGAAATGAATCTCACGACTGCTTCTGTCAACTTTTCTACCGCTTTCAAATCAGAACCTTTGTAATCAACAATAATAGATAGGCTTTCCAAATTAGGAGGAAACTGTGCATTTTGCATCCACTCGAAAAATTCTGAACCAATCCCCAACTTTACGTAAAGATGTTTCAAATTACTAAAAAAATCTTTTTCACAGTAGATAAAATCGTATGAATGACAATCGAGCACTTCCAAGCTGACCAACTGATTGGAAAATAAGGAGAGTATCCGAAATGGTAGCGAAGAGTACATGTTTATTATCTGCAAGTGTACGAGTTGAGGAAAAATTTTCACTTTAACGTGTAGAGGAATTTTCGAATTGCGATCCTTCACAACAACTCTTGAAAAGCATAGAGCCCTGAGAAATGGTACACCTTCTAGTATTGAGATGAGGTCGTCTTGCAAAATTGTTAACTCATATAAAATCATAGAGGTAAGCAAATGGCCTATTTTATTAAAAACCCCCAACAATTTAATTATTGTTCTGTTCTTAAGCAACGACTCCATACACACCAGAGAAAGATTTGTGCCCAGTAAAGCAATGGATTTATGCGGAGGAGTTTCTGTGAAGTTGACCCAGTTCCACACTTTAGCTGCTGGATGCAGAAGATCAGTAATCGGGCTATAAATACTCTCCTTGTTGATTGCCCATAAAGCTGGGGCTAGACAGGATTCACTGATATCCTTGTTGGAATTCCAAGCGTTTCAATGTGAGAGTCGTTGTTTCTCCAATAAACTGTCTACAAACAACTTCCAATTTGAACACACGAGCCTGCATTTTAATAGGGTGGATTGGTCGTCAATTTGCTCCAAAATTGCTTCCACGATCTTAAAATGACAACATTAATTTATTATATTGCAACGTCATAACTTATAAGGGTGTGATGATATTGCTGCGAAATGCATGTTTTTACCTCTGGAGGAAGATTTATTTTGAGTTTCTCCTTTGTCCATTTTCCCCACAATTTTTGCAACCTGATCAAAGAGATTTCAAAATTAAATTAGAGTTAAGACGCGAATAAATGCTTTTGGCACTGACTTACCATTTTTTCAGTTTTCCGTTTTCCATCATGAATGAAAGAATTGAAATTAAATTTTCACGAGGGCATCCAAACACGTAATCCGTCAAGAGAGCTTTCGTTCCACAAAGTGGTTGGAAGCTTTCTTGTAGCAAAAGACTGCTACATTGGACACATCACTGACCCCACGCATCTCGCACATTATCGATCCGGTTGACTGATTCTGCCAACAAGGCCATAGCTGCGTCTATATTTATTGCTTGACATTTTGTTGATCTACAGCTCAGGGCTCAGCTTCATTCTCTTTTTTACACATTTTCAGCCTTTGAATTGCGTGACGTTGTTCATCATGCATATGCCATTTCAGCAAGCGAAAGTCCAAGGGTTTACTACGACGGCTGGACTCAACTCAGAGCTGTTGATATTTTTTACTACGCGCAACAGGTAATTTAAGCTTTCGTTCAGAAAATGTAAATTTTGCATTGCAATTTGCAAAACAGTTTAAACATAACTACTGAAAGTCTTTAAGAGGATAACTGTTACAATATGGATTGAATGATAAATACCTGTTTGTATTGTCCAAAAATATTTTCATTGGTTTATTTACAAAAACGAACTTATAATATGAGTCAAAATCGCAGACATTCTTCGTCGTTTGTATCTAAACTTAAAGTAAAATTTAAATTCCAATACCATTTGCAACAATTAACTGTATAAATGATGGGTTTCCTATCTCTGGGAGAGTACATTGCACAGATTTCCATTTCCGCTTTGGCCTTTTACACATAATCCACCGAAATCTGTTGAGATAAATTCTGGTGTATTATTATGTTAAAAAAGGACCTTGTGTACTTGAAAATAATGTGTTTTGCTTACCAAGATAATATTGTATGGGTAAACTCATTCTGTTCCATTGTTTGCTGCAAGTCCAACTTTTTGCAACAGTAAATATCAGTGTTGTATAATATCTGCATTATCAAAGCAGCATCTAAAAAGTGAAAATCACCTATCATTTTTATTTCATGTGTTTATCAGTATGCCCCATCGTGGTAGCTTTGGTACTGCTATCAAGCACAGCTAAGAAGAAATTATCTCTTTAAATATTGACTAATAAAGTTGTATATGCGTAAAACAAAGAAAATTGTATAGTTCACCTTCTTTGCTAATTTTCAGAAGGTTTTTTAAACTAAACATATTCATTGCAGAAACTTGTTTTTGCAGTCCAATGTCAAATTGAATCATTCTGCGGAAAATGCATCCCACATTCGTGTCTAGCTTAATTTCATGAAAATATCAGTAGCAAAATATTAACGCAAATTACGCAACTAATATACTCGTGTTCAACTGAAATAGTAGTTCAGCTTGGACTGTCATGAAAAAGAGCTTGTTGAAATGAGGTCTATGCAGGTGTAGAAGAGTTCTTTCCAAATGCGTTCAACTATATACTCTATATTTCACCAGCTGCAACTATCGATCCACAATCTACTTCCTGGAAAAGGAAGGTCAGAAGCAACAGAGACTATATCTTCATTGCTTATTATGATGTGGGAAAATACAGTGTCTTTTATGTCTAAGCATTTAGTCGAGATATCGATTGATCATACGAAGTTGCTGTTGAAATTAGTGTTGTTGAGGGATATACGATCTCAAAATAAATTTAAGTAGTTAATTTTAGATAAAATCAATATCGAAAGTTGACTACATTAAGGTTTCACGAGAAATGGAAGGGAAGAATAGAACCAAAATATGGTATGTCAATTTAATTGGAAGAAAATATTCCGAGTGGATAGAAAAGTTTTTTTTAATGATAAATGATCTGGTTATTTTTAGGTTTCAAGGTTTTTCTCGAAGGTTGAAGAACTCCAACAATTGTCTAGAAGATCAGGAATCTCATTCTGCTAGTCTTCCACCAGAGGTAAAAACTAAGTTATTCATTATGGAAACGATTTTTTTTTTCAAAAAAAAAGGTGAAAGCAAGGCTTTAATATCATATTTTGGCATGCAGTTGGTGGAATCTATTTTGGAATGGATTACTGATGATTGTTACACACTTCTTCGCTGCAGGCTCGTGTGCTATCAATGGAAACATATTGCGGACAGTTTGCTGGAAAGGCGACGTCTCTCATTACTAACTAACTGGGACTCTAGCCTTTCTCTAAATACAAAACTCCTAATGCCATATGTATTTGCAGTGCGTCCTTCCAACTCTCACACAATTAGGCTTATCCTTCCTTCGCATTTTAAAAGAAAGAGCCTCGAAGAGGATCCATTTCCACACAACTCAATCGCGGTTGAGTTTCAAAACCATCATTGGCAGCGATTACGCTCCCCTTTAAAACGCAGGGTTAAAGTGGATTTGTTGGAATTCATTACGCAAACTGGTCGATTTTTGACATCGTTAATCCTCATTGAGGTGAAAGTTAGTGAGAAAGATCTTATAACAATATTAGAAACTGTCCCTTTTCTCAAATGTATTCTATTTTCTGGAGTTAGTGTACGCGAGGAAAACTGCGTCATGAGAAAGGTGCCAGTAAATATATACCGTCACCTGCAACTTACACATTTGCATCTAATAAACTGTCGTGGAAAGCAGTTAAAACGTAGCTTTCTCCCCCTTTTATCAAATCACTTGGTTAGCCTTAAAATACGTCGAGACATTGAACATTTGTCTCTTGAAAAGAAAAGATTTGAGAATCTAAGAAAACTTTACATTTTAGAAGTTCACGCTGAAGATTTAATGGAGTTGTTGAAAAAAACAAAATACCCCCCACAATTGGAGTATCTTGCATTAACTTATGATAGGCACACTAGCTTCGATGATACAGAAGACCGTAGAGTCCGGTTTACAGAAGTTTTAATGAATTTTGTATCAAAAATGTCAGGGTCCCTAATTTTTCTTCGGTTTGATGGGCATTGGAATACCCTGCAGCAGTATTTAGATGAAACTAAAGTAATTTTTCCAAATGTGACATCACTTCAAATAGGGTTGATTGGTACCGTTTCAACTGGAACAATATGGAAAGATATGGTGTCTCCAGCCTTTCCAAAAATTCAATCCATTCAGTTTCCACGTTCAACTACATGGGGATCCGTGGTAAACTATGAAGGTTGTCAAATTCTCAAACATTATGAAATTGAGCCTTTTATTCCGGGATTTAAGCTTTACAAGAGTCAGTCATTCTCCTTCCCCAGCGACACGGGTTTGGAGTAGAGAGTATTTGTGCTGATTTGAGGAAATCCACAACACAAATAAAATTAATGTTGGTAAAACTACAAGAATCAATTCATTTACTGCTGAACTATTATATTGGTAATTACTAATTGTAAGCATTAAAATAAATCATTATCAAAATTTAGTAAAGTTATAATAAATACTGTATGGCAACTTTATATTGGTACATAAATAAATTAAGCCTTATTTTCGTTTGTTTTGCTGAAACAACAATAAAAACTTACATTAAAAACCTCATTAAAGCAGACTGCAATGCTGTAACAGTGCTATTTGTGTTGTGTTCCAAAGCTTACATTTATTAGCAGTAAGTTTTCGTACATCTCGTCGATGATTTGTTTATTTGCGAAGAAGATGTGGAAAATGAAAACATTTCTCAGTAGGAATTCTGAAGCAGAGCAGAACCATTCCAAGTCGGCTTTTGCACAATAAGTTTTTAATTCGCATACCAACAAACATACATACCGACAGTACCGATGCTAAGGCTTCCCCTTTCAAGTACGACTTGTACAACGTTTCTCATCAAAATTCTTGTTCATCATATTTTTCGCTGCTTGCAATCCCATTTAAAATGAACGTGAACAATGTACCCAGTTCTCAAGTTGGGAATCATATCAATAGATATGTGCAGCAGTTGCCCACAGCTTCACACGAAAAAAGAGAAAGTAGAGAAGTATGCTTGTGCGCCACAGATCAAAAAAATGATGTGCAAAACAGGTGCAGCTGCTGCATTCCTTTCTGTTCTGCTGGTCGATAGTGTACGAAATATCTAGCCATTGAAATTTCCCATATAAGGTGTTTTTTGAATAGAAGTCAATGTTTGTGCAATTAACCAATAGTACCTGCATGTGAAACATTTGAATTTCTTATCTAATGCTCTACCTGCGTCAAAATTTCACACACAATATTTTTACTGAATGAGGCAACAGTGCACGTGGAAGTAAACAGTTGATCATTGCGTTAAATTGCTACCTGACACTATTTACCGGAAATGGACCAAACAAGAAAAGATAAAAACACCGGAAATAAACATTGGTGAGGCAACTCATATTAAATTCTTTTCTAAACCGAATAAATACTTACTTGTTTTTACTAAAGCTTATTGCGCCATTATAAATACCCAAAAATGAACACGCAGTGTGATAAAAAAAATACCCCAATATAAACATTTGTTATTTGACTTAACAATAATAAAAGCAGATTTTCATTTAGTATTTTTTTTGTTCCAGGTTCAAATTTCTTTTGTGGAGAGATCCAAAGCGGAAAAGTACTCACAACACAGTTATACTTCCTCCAGAGGTAAAATAGTAAATAGATAGCGTATGAAACCACCGCAAATAACCCAAAATTAAAAGACCGACTCTCGTTTCATTTAAAGATTCAAGAGACAATTCTGGAAAGGATTTCTGACCAAAATACACTCCTCAAGTGTAGGCAGGTTTGTTACCACTGGAAGCAGTTTATTGACACACTTCTGGAACAAAGACGTCTCTCACAATGGACAGCTTGGGATTTGGAACTGAATTCATACATTGAACTTTTACACCCACCCATTTGGGTAGTAAGCCAAACGGACTGCGAGATCCAAAGCTACTACTCAAGTCATATCTGTCGTCATCCGGCACTAGAAACTGAAAACGGAGTGAGTCATCATTTTCCCGACAAATCCGCAGCCCTCATTAACTGTGGTCACTGGCACAAAAAGAAGAAATTCAAAAATACTTGTCCAAATCCAATATACTATTCCAAGGAAACGTTCACAGAATTTTTCTGTAAATCTGGTAGTTGTCTTACCTCACTCGTACTTCACTACGTATTTCTAAAGCATCATGATTTTTGTGT
>JAQGAP010004686.1:0-10059 GCA_034697805.1 Orchesella bifasciata
GCTTCCGTGAATGCCCAGTCGAGACGCATATTGGACTTCATGAGGACGACAGTTATTTCCAATTTGCAAAAAAGCACTTATCATGAAAGAAAAAGTGTGAAGGAAATTCAGAGGATTGTGCGGTCTTCATACCCACTTAAGATTCAGATTGGGGATGTCAACTACGTAGAAAAAGTCACACCATTTGTCATGTTTGATTTTTGCGTTGCACAGGTTGTTAACTTACTTTTGATTGGTTAGTAAAACTGCATTTAACTAAACAGGTTAGTAAGTAACCCGGCTTGTTTTAGAACCGTCCACATCAAACGTAACGCTGGTTGGGAGGGAGTCGGGTTTGAGGCTTGCATTACGGAGCGTGATAGGAGACGGAGGGTTCTGAGCCGAGCGTTACGGTTTGAAAGATTAATAAAATTCGTCCAATAGAATTCTTACACCTTCGTAGCGAAAATGTAAATTCAATGTGTACAATGGAAAAAACAGCCGTACCATTAAATAACTGAGAAAAGATAACAACTTAAATGCATTCTAAAACTTGTGTTGCGATTATACCTTGTAATTATACTAGCAATCAGAATTAATTTCAGCCGTTCAGCGTTACGTGACATAGGCCACCGTGACAAAATGTGACAACGGAGAGGGTTGGGGGTCTAAAAATGTAGATTTTAGCTCCATATTTAATATGGACGACCCCTAATGTATATATACGTGTTTGATGAACTATGCAATAGCTATATCTGTAAGGTAGTTGAATTATTTAAAAATCACTTAGGAGTATTAAATATATATATTGATAACACACACTAAAGTAACTCACAAATAAATAGTTTTTGAGTGGTCAGAAGTGCCAAATGTATCGTCACCTCAACTTTACCATCTGAATAGAATCGCAATGACAGACGTGTCTCAATTTGTGCGCTTCTGATGACAACGCGGTACTTGTTGTAACTTTATTGAATATTTGTTTTCGAAAACCTGTACGCAGTAGCAGTTACAAATTAAACACAAACAATGCGTCCAATGATATTTAAGGCAATAAACAAAGTTTTAAAAATTTATTAATTTATTAAAAACATCCAAAAAATTCAAAAACTACCGTTTAAAGTGTAGACAGTTTTTATTTAGAAATCAATTATTCATTATAGATCAACATTTGCATTCATTATTTATACGACAATAGAAAACAATCTTAGCCCACTTGCTGATCGTCGAAATATTGGTGTCTGAGGGACTGGGCCGTTGCAACGATAGACCAAGGTCCAGATTCAAATTCAAAACAAATTCAAAAAAACGTTTACACGGCGTCGTTAAGATTTTTGAGGATTTAGAATATTGAAGTTTCAAGTGTTAGTTTGTAACAAGCATGTAATATTTATCTATGTAGCGGTCATTTATGTAAAAATTCATGTACTGTACTGACATTTTGTCATCGTGAACTCAACAAAATTGCATTTCACCTGCAGGGCCATCACCGCTTAATGAGTGCTGCTTAAATGTATTAGTTTTTTGAAAGTTTAAAAAATAAGTTTATTTTTCCAAGTAGATGGTTACATTGGAAATTGTTTTTGAAAATCAACCCTCTTTAACTCACCTTGTGTCACTTAGTGACCTCACTTACGCCACACATGACTCTGTTGTTAAAATTAAAAATTTGAATTTAATGTTAGCCTGTAAATTGGAATTAAAAAAGTCATTACTGAAAGGAAAAGGTTCCGGAATTTTCTAGAAGGTTCCGGAATTTTTCGGAATTATCTAGAAGGTTCCGGAATTTTTCGGAATTTTCTAGAAGGTTCCTGCTGCAACTAGTCAATAATCACACGGAGATTTTACCAACGACCCTTGATACCTTGTGGGATGTTGCCAACGAATACTACAAGCTTTCAAATCATCCCATGACTGAATGGGAAAGTTATTATGTAATGGAAATTTCAGAAATAGAATTTCGTGAAACAGAACGTCGCTTTACCTTGTTCAACATGTATCAAAAAATTCATGGGTTTCAGGTTGTTAAAAGGTGTAACAGAACTGCTCTAGTTGCACCTGGTTACTGGGCTCACCAGGTGGCTCTTGGACTTGCTAAAGAGTTGGGTAGAACAGATCAAGGTTATGTTGGAAAAGAATTTCTGTGCAAAAGAGCGTTTCTTGTAAAGCTTGGTGGTTTTGTTAAATTGAGCGCTATGAAATGAATTAAGTCGGTGAGTGTGTCGGGCATTTGAGAATTTTAGATAAGGATTTTTCGCGTTGGAGCCGTCGAATATCGAGGGAATGAGAACGTATCGAAGTTAAAGAAACCTGCGATGTGTGGAAATATTTTTGTTGTACTTAGCTGACATATACGTGGATTAGCTGTATCTTATTGTACGAATCTATTTGAAATTAGGGTGGCGATTGTTTAGACTTCTCGCTGGTAAAATCGTTGTTCTGCTTTGGAGGATATTTAAAAAAGAAAAACTTTTTTTTTCATTAAGCCAATCATAATTGGTTTAAATACTTCTTTAACATTATAATACACTAATCCGTAGGTTATGTATGTCAAAATTGCCTAAATGGACGAATTTTTTATTATGTGATCAGCGTATCATAACGCCTCATCACTAGTTTTGGCAATGCAAACTTTCAATCTCAATTTGGCTTTGACTGACACGGGAAGGAAATAACGCGATGTAGGTTTACAAGCAAAAGTTAAACTCTCTTTTCTGTCTCCATAATTTTTTAAAAATTGATGCATAAAAATAAATAGCTGACTCTTGAATTCGTTATTTTTTCGTATGATAAATTTTTAATACTATGTAAGTGGCTTTAATTACATTGATATAACAGCTTAAACTATCTCAAAATGTTTTTATACGATATTAGGTCAACGAAACAATATATTTCATTCCACCACACCTTGAAAGGAGTTATATTTAAAAAATACTATTTTAAATCCCAGCGTAACTGGATTGAATCAAGTTTGTGGAATTTTTTTCGTTTGGCCCAAAAATAATGCCAGTTAAAACATTTCTAGAGAACAAAGAGAATTATTAAATCTTGAATTCAGGTTGGCCGTTTAATATTGAAACGCAAATGAGCGTGTCGAAATGTAATCAATACAAAACGTAGATATAGATTGAAATTAAATTGCTATAACAGGAAATTAGTTTTTACTAAAAACCCTTTGCGTTATGTGAGTTAAATTACTAAAAGAGAACCTGATTTTTACATATAATAATAAAAAATGATAATAAAAACTACAAGCAACCTCTTACATAAGTTTTCAAAAACATTTATTCCGACAGTATTTTGTATTAAACGTCTGAATTTAAGAAACGCAAAAAAGGCAAGAAAAATGTTACTTGAAGCTATGATGAGTATGTCGGAATTCTCATCTAACGATCCTTTCCAACAAATAGTTTTAAGAGCAAAACTCATTTCCTGTTATTGGATTTGGATGCTTTGAATATTCGTTATGTCTGACGTACATCCGCTCCATTTTTAAAGCTTAGCATTTGACCATTTTTCAACAACTGTCCAGTCTACAACAACTCTTCTTTCATTTTGTTCTACGTGTTTTTGCCACTTTAGAAGTAAACAGTAATATTAGGGAAGCATATCTAGTTCACACATCCAGCACGCATTTTTATACTTTTAACTAAATACATCGATTGCAAAAGCCATACCATACCTTCATTTCAGGTTTTTGAAAGTCATTATAGATTAAAAACTCTTGAAACTTATAACAAACAGTACACAGTAATATTCCAAATATTATATATAAATACAGTCATATAGTCAAATTATGCATTTAAAAAGGACATTCCAAATTTTCATTTGTATTTTCGTTTCAATTTTACGTACATCAGCAATTAATAAGGTTCCACTTTTCGTTCCTTCAAAACTTCAAAGCATTTCAACCGAAAATACTATTCAAGATTTCTACCGAACGTTAGATACAGTCGATATTGAAGGGCGTCAACGCCTCCCGCAAACTCTACAAGATTTTCCTAGTATTGCATACCTTAATGAATTTTTGGGACCCCTTCTCGCAGGAACCTGCTTCATTGCCATTTACAATTTTAGGGATGTAAATATACAAGCATCAGCACATCCATTGGTTATTTGGAGTCCGGAACTTGCCACAATCACTCACGAAGACTGGTATAATAAATGGGTAGTAAGACCAATTTGGATGCCAAAAGGTTTTTATGAAAAAGAAAATTTGACCTTATTAAATGCTACATTTCCTTGCCCGTCATCATTAACTAACGGAGCCTATTATGATATTAAGTTAAAGTCGCCTGGCGTTTGCTTAACAATGGAGTTAGCCGAGTATTCCACCAAAACACGACCGTGGAACTGTAGAGTGGATGTTAGCCTCTACCCTCCAAATATTTACAATCAAGACTATTACTATCCGGAACAGTTCCATTCTATTTCAAATGGTCCAATGGGATTACCTGACGATAACATCATAAAAGCCTTCATTTATTCGCAAATGCCTATTATAAAACTATTTGTGAAACACGAAAAGAACCAATTCGTTGATAAAAACTATTTAGGACAGTGGATGATGTCCATTCTAAATGCAAAAAGTGCCGTTGGACGTCTACTGAACTTTATGTTTCTGCTTACAACTGTGAAAACATTGGAAAACGCAACAAGTTTAATATTAACAAACGGAAACATTAGTTCAGTTGATGTTATAAAGGCTTGCCAAAACTGCATAAAAAGTATTGAGTACTTAAATCGACCCATTCCATATTCTTGGGAACTATCCCTTGATAAACTGATTGATAGTTACCAAAATCCTTCAGAATTGTTGCATTGGAATATTTTTGAATTATTTATAGGCGCCCAACGAATTAAAGCAACGGAAACAGTGATACATCATATGTCCCTTTGCAAAACAATTCCGAGCAAGACACTACTAGAAACCCCGTTTCAATTGCCACTGGAAAAACTGGCAAGTGCATACGCCCAGGTGTGGTTTTCCGTAATCGGGAACGGCTCATTTTCCAGTTCAACGATAAGGTCAGTCTGCTACATACCCGGTGATACTGTCACGGATTTTGCTACCAATTTTCCTGGAGTTCAGTTGGAAGAGATAACTCATATTAATTTTCCTGCCAAGGGAAGAGCTCTTGCATTACCAATTGAACTGGGCGCTTTAAAATTTATCAGTTGCGGTAGGCGTGATTTGGAATTTTTAGCTTTCAACGAGTTGGTAAACGTTTTTGATGAATACGTGTGGCTATTTATTGGGCTCACAATAATCTTCTTGTTTCCTGTTTTTGAACTAATGTCTAAGGAACTGAAATGCACGGAATCGAAGTTCCTTTCATTCTTAAAGCACTGGATTTCGCTTGTCAAGGCACTTTTAGAACAGGGAGATCCTTTCCCAACACTCCCTCTAGAAAAACTCCGAATTCGGGTTGCAGTTGCCGGTTTTCTTCTCGCGGGAATTGTGCTAAGCAATGCCTACAAAAACAATAATGTGTACAACATGATTGCCCCTAGAAAACCCGTTTCTTTCAAACAGTTTGAACAGCTAATTAGGGATAATTTTACGATTTACACTCGGTCCGTGGATTTCAGGATGGATCGCCCGCCATCAAAATTGAAGTATGATCGGACGGTTTCGGGACGTCACTACGTAGAAGTTATTAATGCCGACTATGATGGTGTGGGCATCACATCCGAAATAGAAAAACTTTACTTTGATGAACAACGTAACATTAGAATCCAAAGCAAGAGGTCAAAATCATACGATGCGTCGCCATCGACTTTGGAACCCATTGTTGCTCACACTAATTTGCATCCAAAGCTACTGCCTCTGGTCAAAGAGGTAATACGCAAGGCGCAACGATATTCGGGGACAACGGATCTATCCTGGCAAAAGTTTCGAATCGAACTCACTCGCTTTTTTCAGACAAGCGAATACGCTTTGCTGGACTCGTTTATGGAGCAATGCAACGGGACAGCACTGGTAGTCCCTCTTTACATGTGCAATCAACAATTTCATCGACTAAAAAGTTTTAACTATCCGGATGTATTTATTGGCAATGAATCATACTCCAACCCAACATACGTTTTTACTCTCAAAGGTTTAATCCCATCTTTTGTAGTCAAACGTTTGAGTGGAACAGAAGCAGCTGGCATTTGGAGCTGGTGGATGAAAGCTATTCAAAGTAGCCCGTCATTAAAAGGTGGGAGTAGTGGTGACATAGCGAAACCAAACCTAGATGGAAACATCATAGTTATTTTTGCAATTTTAGTTATAGGAGAAATTTGTGGATGTCTACGATTTTTGCTTGAGTTAAAAATACCTAGTGTCACAGCTAATGTTCATGCTTGTAAGATCAGCTTTCAGAAATTGGGAAGAACGCATTGGGTGCTTGTAATTTTATTTTATATTACGGATATCTTTTTCAAGCGATAAATGCGGGTTCAGTTTTGTTTTTTGTCTTGTGATATCCCTGTTGTTCAAGTAAAGCTAACTAGATTTACTAACAATAAAGGAATTGAAAAACATGTTCGTTCATCAAAAATATAGACAAATCTGACAATTCCGCTATGATTTATTTGGTCAACTTTTTTCTCAAAGTTCAAATTGGGCGTAATTACGCCTCATTTGCTTACTTACCACTTACGCGTAAGTGGTAAGTAATTTTCGAATGGTAAATGTTTGAACTGAGATCAAAAATTCCGAGATAAAAGTGTTTAAAATCCTAGAAAACAACTTTCTCCAATTTGCTCCCAATAAGATGGCAATTTCATCCCAGTTTTCATCGTTTTGACACTTGACACACTTTTTTTAAACCCTTTGTGCAAGCGGGTTTTCTCCTAATGATATTGTATTTAATTTGGGTGCCATTTCAGGAGCATTTTAACATCCTTATTATAAAAAAATGTTCCGCGGAAACATTCAAACAAATGAGTTTATTTCAAACACTGTCAAAAACCAAAGTACTATAATTGATAACAGCTTCCATATTTAAAAAAGCAGCTGAAATCCCTACAGTTACATGAAAAATGCGACACCGAATCAAATTTCCTTATGTTTGTTTATGTTTTCATATAACTATAAGCATATCAGCTGCACCCGGCTATATCTTTTTCAATAGGGAAGCTGTTATAGTACTTTGGTTTTGGACAGTATTTCGAACACAAAAGTAGGGGAGACTCCATATTACATTTGTTAGTTACTGTTTTTTTTAAATAGAAATATAGTGGGATCGTATTTTCAACCATTTCCAACGGTTGTCTACGCAGAAAAATGGGGAATTTCAGGTCTACTGTTTTGTTGAAATTGTAAAGCAAAAGCCCTCTTTAAAATTTTGTCTGCTTTTTAACCAAAAAAAGAATGATGTCTCTGCAATTATTAGTTTTTGTACAAAATTGATTTGATTTGAGTGCGTATATTAACCTACGTATAATTATTATTATTACCATATCAGCACCCTAATCCTTCGTTGTTACGCTGATAGGAGTTGCAAATATAAGTTAATAACAAATTAATTACTTGGTGAGTTTTTTGTATCAATGAGCTCGTGGATTTGGTTACGCCTAAAATCAATAATAATGTCTGCATTAAATTATAAATTAGACGATTAAATTTCCAAAGATATTGCAACATTTGAATATAAATTGCTTATTTGTTATTAATATAATCACGATTTGGAAAAACATCAGTTTTGAAATTCTTTAATAATGTTGGTTGGCTTTGATAATTTAATTAAAGAAAATGCCGGAATGCATTCACCATCACGACACATGAATTTAGGAATCTTTTAAGTTAAAAGCCACAAGATGAATGACGGACTAGAGTTAAATTTTTCGGTTTGAATTGGAATATAAATTAGAACCTTTTTCATATAAACTAGTAAAAGTTATCAGCATGACTTCCAAACGAGCCAAACAAGCGATCACACAAATATTGAAAAATGACTGGCCAACGAAGTCTTTGGTAATCTAATGGGCACATAATGCAATTAAACTTTAATTTCATTATAAAAATAGTCATAATGCACACTCTTACAATGATAAACAGTTCATAGTTCAGCTAAAGTTAAGTATTATTATATTTTACTGCGCCAATAATAATTAGTCAAAAATTTGATATTTATTAAGCAGCAACATTCAGACAATTATCAAAGCCAATTTCATACAATATTCAAAACAAAACATTAGAAAGTAAAAACCTTGACAATTCAATTTTAATCATTTACCAGATACATTTGAAGATGTATTTTAAAATAGACAATTGTGTACCTTTTTCATTCTGAAGTCAAATTATTCCATAAATTTTAATGTTAAAGCTAAATATTTTATCTGTACTTGTAGTAATAAGTATTATGAAATTTGATGGAATATTCACAAATTGGTCCGATTTATTGCTCTCCTAAAACCGTATAATTTGTGTCACACATTTGTCTGAAAAAACTGCACAAGATGGTGAACGTTGGTCGTTGTTCGACGTCCAAATTCCAGCAATTCAACATTTTCTCATAACTGAAAAATACAAACAGTGCTGTAATTTCAAAATAGACCTGGTTGAAAAAGCATTTAAAGACATACATACATAGTTTGTGTTGCAAATTGAGGGATCGTAAGTCTTAATCCATTTCTCAGTTCGTCCACAAATTCTACGGTCCAATTCAAGCCCCCGTACGGGGAATCGCTTACAATATAAAAATAATTTAATTTCCAAATAATCATGTGATGTATGATGCTCCAGTTTTCATTAAATATTGATACCCAGGCTGTATATTTCCCAGATTGTGATCCCAAAACTCCAAACGTCAGATTTTGATGTAAATTCCAGTTTCGCAAGGGACTCAACAGCCATCCATTTCCAGGGTAACGGTTCTTGAGACTTTTTAACATATTTTTGGTACTCATAAAGTTTACGAGAGAGGCCAAAATCCCCAATTTTGCAAGTTAAGTATTCATCCAAGAGAATGTTTCTGGCTGATAGATCCCCATGAACGATGTTCTTACTTTCAATATATTCCGTACCGCTCGCAATTTCCCTTGCAAATCTATGCAGATCACTAAAATGGAGCAAGTTTTCCAGTTGAGAATTTTGATAAAGGCTAGCCTCCTGCTCCGAAATGACCGACCTCTTGGTTCGCAATAGCTTTTCCAGGGATCCGTTCGAACATAGTTCGGTTGCAATAAAAAGAATTCCTGAAAAAATCGAATATGTGACGAGGTTGTGAATGTCTGTTAAAAAATATCAACTTGACTTACCTTGCTGAATTTCTTTTAAGTAAGCGCCAATGAATCCAACCACATTTTCATGACTGCCAATATAACACAGAACTTTTATCTCGGTTAGAATACTCTTGAATGTTCCCTTGGGACAATCTTTATTGGGTTGTTTGATGGCGGCAGGAGCTCCTTTCACCTTCCCTTTGAATACAGTTCCAAAGTTTCCCATTCCCAAAATTTTACTCGTTTCTATGGGAACAAGCTCAAAAACTACATAAACAATACTTCATAAAAAACATCTGCTTTTGTTTAAAAAAATTATCATACCTAAACAAATATCCGATATTTGGAGCTCAAACTTGGTTTCAAATTTCATCCACTCTGGTGTGGCGTTCTTTTCATCGTAGTTATTTTGGCTAGTCGCCCGGCCGTGTAAAAACTCATTGATCTCATCGTCCGACAAATATTGACGAAGTTTCCTATAGCGGAAGTAGTACACAGAGCCGACAATTAAAGAAATAAGAAGTGGGACAGATAACCCGAGTATAACAAAAGGGGAGCTTTCAAAGACCACAGTCGGCTCTTCTTCTGGGATAACAGGAGAAGGATACCACATCTTTCGACCTGAAAACTCTATCATATATGAAATGGTTAGTCTTAGTAGAAATAATTCAAATGAACCAAACAGGAATTTAAGCGGACGGATTATTTGAAATAAATAAATTACCGGTTTCTTTTTCAACGTACGATTTTGCATTCGTCGGATCACCATCCAATTTTATCGCCCACCATCCTCTTTTTCTACCCACCTTGGTGTCAAATGCCTCAACTATAAAATAGCGTATATTGTTTGCTATCCCGAATGCCCTA
>JAQGAP010004687.1:0-10058 GCA_034697805.1 Orchesella bifasciata
GTTTCCACATTCGGCGCCTATTTAAGAAATCTAATATTTTCTATAGTTTTCTTCTGAGGAACTTGTTAGCAGTGCGAACAAGGAGCTTCTGACAGCAATCGTCAACTCTGCAAGAAAATTTCTTGCATCTCCAGGTCTTCTCCTGTTCGAATTTACGGGTAAACTATGTACTAAAACTTGTGTTATTTTGAACACTAGAAAACAATTATTTGCTTGAATTTGATAAAACTGTTCCTTTTTCAGAGGACTAGAGATTTTGACGAAGGATTAGAAGCCCGATCATATTCCAAGATTTTGATTGCGGTTGCAGCTTTTGCACTTCGTTATTAACTGACTCTAATTATGTTCAGTGCCGTAGCAAGGGTATGGCAAGGTCAGGCGACCGCCATAGGCCTCCCCTTTCTATATGACCAAAAGACCTCCCTTTTTCCTTGTTTGTAAAACAAAATTGCAATAATTGATACGAAATGTAAACAAAAAAGAGTTTAGTGAGTCGAATCTGCACCTAAACTGTGCGAAATTGCGTTTAATTAACTAAAAGTTACAATTTACGCCAATGTTTTGTTCATTTTTGAAACGTTAAGCATTTTTAAGGGCCGTTACACCCTTGTCGACTAAGGCCTCCCCTGGTCACTGCCATAGGCCTCCCCATGTCTAGCTACGTTACTGATTATGTTACTGAATAATTTTATGAATATTTACTAATCTTTTTCATAATAATATAAATAAACACAACTCATGTCTAAAAGTTTGCTTATTAATAAAAAAAACTCTTTACAAACTCAAGATCAAGTATAAAGGTCTCACAATATCATTACACAATCTATGAAAACGAGACATACTTACGTCATTTTTACAACAAATATGCATATCATGATCACATGAAATTAGCAACTGTCTGTATTCCAAATGCATTGCATGGCAATGGAGGCTTTTCTTCGTCTGATTCTGAGTTTATTCATTCTAATGAGTTTGCACCTTTGACATTTTGGCATCATGATAGGAAAGTTGGAGTATTTACACATAAAAATTTGTAGGACATTCTCAATTTCTTCTTAAATTTTACTCTGTCATCTGTAATATCTGTCATATCAAACATTTCAAATTTGTCACTAGTTGGTTTTAGAAAGATTTATAAAAAAAGTCGTCGTTGATGATGTCGTTGAAAGTCGATGATTGCTAACTGCTTAAATGAGCCCTACTCCAAAAATCAATGTAAATGATTAAGATTCCTAATGAATTCTGCTTGGAGTCATAACTAAAGAAATTAAATAATCACCAAAACGTGGTACACTAGTCAAATACGTCAAGTAGGAGGATAAAAGATTATGCTCGTGAACATATGTGGCTTAAAAGACGTGCATTTTACGTCAGATCTAAATACTTTACAGCGAATAAATGATGAAAGCCGATTTCGTCTGAAAGTTGATTGATAAAAAGAAGTTTTGCCAAAGATAAATGTAATATAGTTCCATGATCAATGATTCAGCCTCAAGCCATGTGGCCAGCTATAAATATAATGTTATTTTATTAGTGTTCCAGGGTGACTGTGCTGACATTTATCCGAACTACTACTACCACTACCAACTACTATATCACTAAAATAACCTTAATGAATGAACTATCAATGTATAAATATTAGGAATTTTAGCTAGTAAATACATAAGCAATGTTCGGAGAAATCTTTCAACGTATTAGATGTAGGTTTCTGATATTATATCCAGAAAACTTCATAAATATCAGGTTTGGGGTTTGTTTATGACGGCCTCACGGAAAAATCCTTTCAATCCTGCGTCTTCATGCTTCCAAGTGGAAAAAGATTTGTCGTTACGTAATTGAGTTTCTTGCTACACGAATGAATCAAACAAAATGTCCAATACCGCTACCTCATCTTGTATGCTTGAAATAAAATCATATAAAAAGCCACAGTTCATCCGTCACAATCATCATTATTAGCATTCAACATTTTGGATGAAATCATTTCGTCCTAATCATAATAATCATGATTTTTGGCAGTAGTAAACTAATTTTCTTGGCATTTGTCATATGCCTACAATTAAACTTTTGGAATGGAATTGCCAATGCCTTTCCAGTACAAACTTTAGGCGGCAGTAGAAGAGTCAACTTGTTGGATGGAATTTCAAACACATTCTCAATTCGAAATTTTACATCTATCGACGCATTGGTAAGTATTTAGGTTTAATTTCTGTACCAATATTAATTTATTCAGTTTTCAAAAAATAAAACTCTAATTTTTACTTTTCATTAAAATTTAATTTTGCAGACCTTTCTGAGAAAGTTTGGTTGGTTGACTCCAAACCAGAGGACAAATGTCTCGCAACCCTTGCCTGGTTTTGGAGGATCGCTTCGAGATTTTCAATCCTTTCAAGGGATTCCAGTTACGGGGGAACTTGATAACAACACAATAGAAGTCATGGAAGCTCCTAGATGTGGTGTTATGGATAGAAATGTCAACGGTTCCATCAATTTCAAACTACTAGGTACACAAAATTTAAAAAAAGCAACTTAAAACTTTATTGAATTATTGTCACTTATTAACAAATTATTCAATTACAGGTTCTAAATGGGAGTTTAGAAACTTAACCTACACCATCTCAAAATACCCTCGGAACCCTCGCGTACTTGGAGGTCGGGAGCAAATAGACGCTGAAATTAGGAGGGCATTTGGAGTCTGGGAACAAGTGGTAGATTTCACCTTCACAAAACAAGACTCCGGAAGGGCTGACATCAACATCAGGTTCGAGAGCGGTGAACACGGGCATGGAGAACCATTTGATGGACGAGGAAAAGTTTTAGCGCATGTAATGTCAAATCCCATTTAAAGATTTGAGAATGAGTTGCAGCAACTTTGTGACTGTTTATAAATATTGATGCGTGTTAATAAAAGGCAAGGGCTCCTTCCAGTGGAATGGTTCATTTCGACGAGGCTGAAGAATGGACTATCGGATCACCACAAGGAATAAATTTCTTCCAAGTGGCTGGTGAGCCTAGGTCAATTTTGTTATAGGTATATAACACTATGAATTTTCAAATAATGTAAAAATGTGTTTGTTGTTTTCAAGCTCATGAACAAGGACACGCGTTGGGCTTAGCTCATTCACAAGTCAGATCCGCGCTGATGTATCCAAGCTATGGCGGATATCAACCAAATTTTCAACTAGATCAGGATGACATTAAAGGGATTCAGGTGAGTTCAAAATTTGAACATTTTATTATGTCAACGTCAGTTTACCGTCAAGAAGTAAATGTAAATATTTACATGATTCGACTTGCAGACTTTGTATGGTGAGACAAATAGACCTTCGAATCCACCACGACGTGGTGGCCAACCAGGTACACCTCCACCTCGGCGAAATCCTGGAAATAACCAGCCACAGACACCGCGGATGACGCCTACAGCTAATCGTCCTTCACGGCCGACCCCAATACTTCCGCCTTGGGTAACACCCAGAGAAGATCGTCCATCAAGGCCAATCCCGACAGGAGGTACGCGTTCACCATCGATTACACCATCATTAACGCCCAATGATGATGACTGGACACCTCCAACAGGAACCCGCCCCAGAAGGATCGTGCCGAGACCAGGAAATACGGGCTCATCTAGGCCATTTCTTACAAATAGACGGGCATCATTGATGATGACTTCAGATGATGATAATGTTGGCTTACATTGGTCAATGGTCCCTCGCTCACTTTCTCCAGCCATGTTTCCATCCCATTCTCGGACTCGTGTGTCTTCCCAGTCCTCGTCCTCGTCTTTGTTTCCTCCAGTCTTAAACAATCTCAATTCACCCCAGACTCACTCTAGATCTTTAATTGCTTCCGTTCCCCAGAAATCATTTTCATTTCAGTCCGCTTCCCCTGCAGCTCTACTTTCTCAGAGTTCGTCATAACCAGTATAGCAGTACGCCTACTTCACAGAAAAATGATAACACTAGCAAAGATGAGCAATGATAAACAAACTTTTATTCGCTGAGCTTATTGCAAAAGTAATGAAACGTTTAAATAAACAGTATTTTTAATCCAATGAATGTACTATAAGCCACCATGTTTCGTATTCATATCATCAGCATAGTTAGGACTTATAGCATTTGGACGATGAAATGTATTTCATAAGGATTTAATTAAAAAGATTAGTGGAGCACCAAATGTAATTTATGAAGTACAAAAATTAATTTTGCTAAAGGTTGAAAGCAAATTAAATACATCAATATTGTGAGATCGCATTGTGAGAGCAACAAAAGAATACCACGAATGATAAAAAAAGATGTTCATTGTCGCGAGGGAATTATTACAACGTAATCTTGATTGAATGAAAACTAGATCACTTAAAACTGTTCCATGCTCTTTAGCCACGCAAAACGTAAAAGGATGACTACTAAATCATCATCCCTAAAAGTGCAGTGGTCTAGTTGTATTTATGGATGCTATTTAAAGTGAGAATTCACGGAAGATGCTATGCATTGAAAATGGCATGAAATACACGTAACATACAACAATTGTAATGTGTTTGATTTATTTAGCATTAAATTCACTTATATACAATCAATAAATAGACGATTTATTTTCCATTAACAACTATACGAAATAATAGTATTTATTTACATGCTTTTGAACTTAAGGTTCAGGTTCTCCGTCCTATTCCATCTGGTCCAAAATTTCCATGAGCTTAAACTTATATTTGATTCTAGACGAATCTCTCATCATGTTCCACATGCTCAAACACTCGAGCTTGTGCAATATTCCAGGAAATTGGCCACTGAAGTTGCGAGCAATCAATGCAAATATTTCGGTATTTACTTGCATATTTCCAAACAGTGTCAGCTCCGTTGCGTCTCTTAGTTTTAGTAGCTTTCCAGAAACAGTGATCTTCTGCGTTGGCTCAGGTTCTGGAACACACCACCCTTTCTTTACCAGGGACTCGTGGATCCTACTTGCAACTTTCTCAACAAAGTCCTCCGCATTTTCCAGTAACCCCAGCTCTTTTGCTATGTTTTTATTTGTGTTCTGGCTTAATTTTCTAACAACAACCTCTCTAATATTGATCTCAGAAAAGGTTTGTTGTAGTGTTTTTTCTTCTCGGAGGCTTCTGTTTTTACGACCATGATGTTGGTTCGCATCACCGACCCGTTCTGTTGAAGTTCTAAAGGCAACTACGACCGTCACCTTTCCCATATCTTGGAAAGTCTTGCAAAGCGTTTTCACATCAGGGAAATTCTCCTTAAAAGCAGTTTTATTACAATTATAAGAATAGAACTCAGACAAAGGATTTTTTGATTCCGGTTTTGTTAGCATGTACAGCGAGTTCTCTAGTCTAGCTGAGGCACCTCTGATGGATGGGTCAAACCGATCAAAAATGTAGTAAATGAAGACTGAACCTTGCTCAGTGGAGCTAGGCGAAATTTGCATCAAATCAAACATGAACTTTTGTTCTCTTTTTTTGACGAAATAGTTTGGAAGTTCCTGGTATAGTTCCCTGTACTTTGTTGCATTGATATTTTCGCGTTCCCAATGCTTGTGAAGATGAAGTTGAGTGTTGTCCAAAAGCAGCCCCTCTTGGTTCAGCAGCTCGACGAACCTTTTCTGAAGCATCTGATAATAGTCTTCGCTCAGCTTCCACCAGTTTCCCATCAGTTGGATGTAATCAGTTGTTAGCGTTATCTCGGCTTCCAGCAATTTCAAAAGCTGACACGTTTCTGGTTTCCCATTGGTTCCATTCTTAAATCCTAGAGTTATTTTCTCGAAACGCAGCATAAATTGTTCCACCGATTGCGATGCCTCTAATTCGGTGATTTGTTCCTTTTCCTTCAATATTTTGCAACATTCAAAAATAGATGGGAGCCGATCAAACTTTGTAAGTATTACTTTGGCTTTTTTTAGAACAAAGACATTGGAATTGTTGAATGACTCAACGTACTTGTGACAAAGTTCAATATTTCTCAAGTCCTGAGGCCGCGGGTTGACACTCCGAATATAATCAAATAATTTTTGGCAAAGATTTTTTTCACAATTCTGGTATTCCTCAGTAATTGTTGGAATAATTAGAGGTACATCATCAGTATTGTCTTTTTCTGGTGTTCTTTCAGCTTCGTCGCCATGTGGAAACGTTTCTTCCCCATGGTAAATTCTTGAAAAATAGTCAAGAATCTCTGGTAAATTTGACAAGGTTTCCATACTTTTTTCGATGCGAAAGTAAGCTAAACCAATTGTGATGGTTATTCGGCCCCGTGTACTTGTAGTATTAGCCAAACTTTCAAATTCTTTAAGTCGGTAAATTGAGGAGTTTCTACGAACCTCCTTCAGAGCCTCATATCGGATATCATTAAGAGTGTCATGTTTACTCAGTGTCTTTGTATTTACACCATGCATGGCAGTATTTCCAGTGAGAGACTTTAGTGTTTGTTTTGTACACCCCTCTTCGGCGATTCGGGAAGAAATTATGTAAGGGAATTTGTAACAGCAATAGGGCTGGATGGCTTTCCAGGAGTGTCCTTTTGTAATGACATAAATGTCAGGGTCTAGGAGTCGGACGTAGGGCCTTACAAGGGGCATCACAAAGAAAACAAGGCTGTTGATTTTTTGGGTCGGAACTCCTATATGTAGGTGGGAAAGAAGTGGGTCATTGTAACTTTTTTTCTGCACGTAAACATGGACAGACAATGGGGGGAAAGTGAGTGCAAATGTAAAGGCTGATCAGGTTGAGTGAGTGTGTACTTTAGAGGCTCATTGTAGTGTTCATTTACTGCATGCATTAGCTTAATAATCATGCTCTCTGCACTCACAGCTTCTGTTTCAAAACGAAACTTGTCTTTGTCCAAAAGATGCACACTGACAAAGACCTTTTTTTGGTCCGGCTGGTCCAAATCTTCGTTCTCAAAGTTTTCATTTTCATGAACGTCCATTTCACTATTTCGGGGATATAATAAATGTCAAAATTATTAGTTTCAAAAAAATATTATACCAAGTATTACGTCAACCGTCTCTTTGAAGTTTTCGTTAGATTTTAATATTTAGTATTTACCTTACGGTGTAAGCTGTTACTGTTTAGTGCTTTACAATTATTGATGATAGGACAATAAGCAACAGTACATCCGTCGATTAGGCTTGTTGGATAAGTTTCTTTAATTTAAGTTTGAAAAACGGAATAATAGGATACACAATATGGTAACGAATGCTGAATTTGAATTATGCACACAAGAAATATCGATGTATACCGCACAAGAATAGTACAACTAATGGCCGGAACTTTCAGCCTTTTAAATGCTTTTGAGAATGCTTTTCGATTAACTTTTTATTACGCATGTGAAGATTGTTGAAGCATACAATATGCAAATATTTGGCAATGTCTGAAGTACATTAATCGATTTTGACAAGAACAAGGAAAAATATATTTCGTATCCTCGTGATGACCATATTCCTAACTACATAAATTGAATGAAATCATGATACAATATTTACTTAACAGTGCGTCACAAATAATAAAACGTCGTAGCTGACAACGATGACAAATACGGGGCTTATGTTTTTCGGGGATTTTACACAACCTTGCCTCGTGTCTGAGGTATTTTACCACAATGATTTCTAAGTTTAGATAAAAATACTGATAATACACACATAACCAAAAGGCCGACTTAACTAAGCCTTGAATGTAGTAATCTATTTTTCTCTTTTAATACATATGGTTCGCGGATTCATATTCATGCTCAATAATACTCAAATAACAGAATTCTACAAAAAAACATAATTCGTCATATATGATTATGGACGCGCGTGCACACATAATTCCTAACGTTTTTTGATGACGTACTACGGTTATATCAAATCTATTCAAAGCTATGTGACGCCATGTGTAGGTTGTGTGTGGACATATATTTTTATTAAGGACATTCAAGCGTTTTCTACACTCACTCTCTAAGGACTTCAATTATATCCAATACTTCCCAGTATTACGGAAGCCCTCAACGAACATTTTGTCAAAAGAAGAAATGGATAAGCTGCATGAGAAAAGCTATGTAAATACGACTGCGCATTTTGGATTGCTGTGCATAAGATATAACTTAATATTGTATATTTGGGATTGTTGCGTGACTCATCAAAACAAATATTGAAGCTAACACGGACGACAATACGCAATCCAAACCTCTATATATGCAATATTCATCATACATGGTGAAAAGACTTCTCAAACAGTTAAGTGTTAATTTCCTGATATCTTACCACTATCATTGTGGATTTCAGTTACTCAGATAGCTTTATCCACAACTTGCATACATTAAAATCGTCATGTTTTGCTTTATTCATTCCATCACAATTTTTCTACGTTTGGGAAGTGGATCAAAACGAAGAACAAAATCGTTTTGCTTGTTTCATCTCTGCTTTAAGTTTAATCCATACTTTTCCTTTAGGAGATGCTGTTTCAGTTATCACATCTGAAGAAAGTGGCCGAGTAGCCTCTATACAGCCTACTGAATACAACCATTATGAATTCTGACATTCGAATATTTGATGAAGTTTTCCTTAATTGCATTTTTAAACAATGAATAGATTAGGATGATTACAAATGATGATGTCATCAGAAAACAAGGAAATTGATAAAACCTACAGAGGCCATTTTTACTGAAGACTGCATTAAATATATTTCAGGTGTTCATGTTCTATACTACATGCATAATATGAATCATGGAACATGATCATGTTACTCATATATTCTGATAAAGCTCAATAACAAAATGTTTTGCCAACAAATTGTCGTCGTGTGTGATTACTCAAACACATTTTTCAGGCATATTGTGTAAAGCTTGACTAACGTTTTTTAGACGTCTTAGCAAAGGTTATCTTTCAAAGTTACTTTAATTCTGGTTGACACCAAAAAGTGCCATGTATGGCTCGGCCACGTTGTTATATTTTATACCTATATTGTAAATAAGTTACAGATCGATTGGCTCAAACATTAAGCTCAATGTTTCCTACCACTTTGGCTATACATAATTGTGGAAATGTGTAGGTTCCAGTATGTGACACGCTTTTAAGTCGTATGATGCAAGTAACCCTGACCGAAGTAAGCACTTACACAGATTCATTAGGTGGTAGTCTCCAACGACATACGAGTCGTACGCTTTAATAGTAAGGGGGTCTAATTGGATCAATCCTACGATTTGCACTTGCAACAAAAAGCAAAAAAATTTTGTATGCCGAATACGCAAATCCTGCATGTGCAAACTTCCAGAAAAGTGCCAAATGTACATGTTAAGCTTTGCTTTATGTGTTAAATCACTCCACAGCTAGGTTTCACGTAATCAACATTACATAAGTGAGATACGTTTTGTCCCATTTCAGTACGTTTTATGAAAATTAAATACATGTATATACAGGTCCATTTGCCTTGCTCATAAGCATTACAACCCAACCGCATACCTACAGCATAGCTAAACAAAATAGTGATATGCTTATGTTCTAGTTAAGTTAATAAAATTTGAATCTAGACTAGTAACTCATTCAGTATCCTTACGCACAAGCAGTTCAATGGTAGAAACTTGCGAAATCATTTTACAAAATTATGCACGTCTAATAAATATTTATAAAGGTAGCTGGCAAAATTCTTGACATTTTAAATTCATTTCAGTGGACGGCATTGCTCAAACCAAATATTCAAACTAAAACCTAAAATGCATGTATACAAGCAAGTCCAACCTTTATTTTCACTCTAAAATGAACACTGAAAGTATTTCTGAAATCATTATGGTGTTGTCCTTTGATATCTTATCATTCCCGTTGTTGATTTTCTTTGTCGGTTATTCAGATAACAATCCAAATGTACGCAGTCCACAGCTTGTATGTAATAAAATTGTCATGTTTTTTGCATTTATTCGATTAAGTCTACTAATACAACTTTTATACCTCCAAAATGCCGGATAATAGAATCTACACAAAGTATAAAATTGTCATAATTAGTTTTATCTAAACTTTAAATTTGATCTCTTGCATTTTTCAACCTGGTGGTGCTGTTTCAATTATCACAGCTAAAGAAAGTGACAGAG
>JAQGAP010004688.1:0-10057 GCA_034697805.1 Orchesella bifasciata
AAGCATTACTAGATAGGAACGCTGCTACTACTTCATTCCTACATGCTAGCTATGTGTTTCAGCATGTCAAATGAAATTCATGTCCAGCGAAATCCTGTCAAGAAAAATTGAAGCATGAAATTTGTAATTCTAAATATACATAAACCCTATGCATATCGTCCATTTACTTTTTATGATTTGCTTGTGCATTGCTGCATAAGAAAAAATGTGGATGAGTGACACAATTACAAATCCGCCTGCTGGCTGCTGACGTGGTGCACATGCATATCCAAAAGGTTAGTAGACTCACGTTATTCATCTTTTGGAGATGTTTTGCCTGTAAAAATTACGTAATGAATTAGCTGAAGTAATAAGAATGATGATGAGAATATTTAACAGTTGACCTTGCAAGCTTTCTCCTTAAATAGCAGCAATACAAAACTGGCAACCACGAGACTGATCCCAACAGGCATAAAAATTCCTAACAAAAGGAAAACCCGCATGAAATCATAATCCCGATTATTATCCAAGTGTATAGGATCTTCTGATGCCATTTAAGACCCGATTTTGGTATGGAAGGTAGAGGGTGATTAGTTAAAACGACCTTAAGGTCCAAACCGAGTTCCAAGATTTTGAGTATGACGTTTGTGGCTAGATTCAAGGCAAATGTGGCAACATGACTCGGTATTGAATTAAACAAAGCGATGTCGTTTTATTGAGGGGGCTTTGATGTAGTGGTCCATCCTAATTTTGTTTCAGCCCCATCCTAATTTTGATTCAGCCCCATCCTAATTTTGATTCAGGTCCATCTTAATTTTGATTCGGCCCCATCTTAATTTTGATTCGGCCCCATCCTAATTTTGATTCAGCCCCATCGTAATTTTGAAAGCCTGAAGATGAGCAACATGAGCCGACGCTATTCTCATTCTTCTCCGCTTTGTAACGCCCAGCTAAACAACAAAGTGAACTAACAATCAGTCCTGGTTAAAATGTTGGAGATGACGATATGACTCCGTGTAAGAGGTTTGAGGGGAGCAACTGCACGAAACTAATCGTCCTGAAGATGATCTGAGGGACCTTCTCACTGGGAACAAAATGGCAACCGGATATGAGAAGCAAAAACAAGAGTTTCTCTACTTAGGTAGCATCATTGACTCATTCAATGGTCCGCGACGAAGGCGGCGAAGGGCTTTGAGAGGAACTTTGAGAGACTCTGTCGTTTTTGTGTATCCGAAAGGTCATAATCCAAACCCTACTCCGAATTATCAACCACCGTAATGATAACGATGAAACTCAAAAACAGCAAAATAGTGTAACTTCCGGTAAAATGAAAGTGAGATCTGAAGGGGTCCAAATGGAGAAGCAAGAGATCCATAAATGGATGAAGCGATGCAGCAAGCCTGGCACCTCCGTCCCTTCCACCGCCTGTCCATTATGCGGCGCCTTATAACAATAATCCCATGTATCAGTTTCCCCCACGTCCATTTCTCTACATTGATCGGATTTTTAATACCTTCCAGCCAATGACCTCTGAATGGGACAAGCATGTTAGTTTGCTACCACAGCCCACCTCCACATCGTGCTAGTCTGAAGCCTGGTATTTTTAGTCAGTTTCTCGCTAGATACATGGATTTTGAGATCAACAACCAGGAAACGGCGGACTTGATGCGGAAGATGATTTTAGGATTTTTTATCGGCTTCCTGATTGTTGAGAGTGACACTCGGATTTGTTCCATTCAAAAAGTGGTTAGCATTTGGAGCTGGAACAAAGAGAAGTGATGAAGGGAAGGATCTCGCAAGACGAGATGCTGAAGCACTCTAGCCCAAATCACCGATAAAATCCTCCTTTAGCTAGGTTCAGATTGTAGTGGAAGAAGAAGTTAAAGAGGATTTCTTGTAAATTCTCGCAAATTCTAGAATCTTGTTTGTTTGTAAAATGTATATGCTCAGGATGGCGAATGGAAATGAAAGTAAATTGTTGTATTTTCATCGTTTTTTATTAATAACCATGTTGTAGTTTCAATAAAAGTTACATTCTAATCATAACTAATAAAATGTGTTCTAAATCTAAATAAACAGAAGCCACTTCTTAAGATTAGACATTTGATTATAGCATAGGTTCACATTGACTAGTATTTTTTTGTACTTTTGTTAACATTTCAGTCATTCGATTTTTATGAATACGTAGCAGCATTTCCAATCGAAAAAGAAATAATAAATTCAAACGAAACATTGAACTCCTGATAATAGCTAGGAACAGAAATAAATATTTTAGTCGATTAATTAGCCCTTAATTCATACAACTAGTCTTGAACAGCAAGTGATGAGGAATCATGCTAAAATGTCAGATCCTTCCGGGACGAGCTCAGGCATTTCCATATCTTCCAGTTCCTCAACCAACAGCCTTAAATGCAAGAAAATGATAACTGCAATTTAAAAATGTAGTGTCACATATTTAATTGTTAAAAAAATTCAGCCTTACTCGCTTGGTAGATTCAATACTGGCATTGGAACGATGGATTTGCTTTGCTTTCCACGCTTTCTTTTAGTAAGTCGAGCCCGTGGACGCTTTCGTTTAGTTTGTGGACGTGGTTTAGATACATTAAACTTCTTCAGTGCTGGCTCTTGATTGTCATCATTACTTACAGGAATAGGACGCTTTTGATGGGAAGATGGAGGGGTTGTACTTATCCCATTACAGATATCTTCTGGATTTAAATCATTGTTGAAGGGGCTGTCTTGTGAAGCGCCAGCAATCCTTTCATTCTAAGCATTAACGATTTAAATAGTATGCGTACTTATTAATACAAAATCACAATCCATTACATGTTATTATGTTTTTGACTCACACTGTGGAGTTGCGCTGCTTCCTGCTTCCTGTTCGTCAAGTTGCTAAATTTAGGTCCTTCCTTATGTTTCAGTTCAGCATTGAGATGCATTGCGGTTCTCAATTGCGACTCCACCTTGAAAAGCTTTTCACGGTACATATCCTTCTGTTTAATGGCTGCTTCATATCTTTTGTTAACGTTATATAGCTCCCTATCCTTCTCAGCCTGATCCACGTGGGATTCCTCCAGTGCCTTGATAAATACAGCATTTTTATTCTGATTGTGACGACCCAGCTCTTCCAAACTTGTCTGGAGTCGTTGTTGAATTACAGTAGCCGCTTGGTTTTGCTCAGTTAATGATTGGATAACTGCATCCTTTTCCCGAAGCTGATCTCGCAGTCTTGAATTATTCTTACGGGCGGTATTGCACCTAACCTCTGCAGACTCCAAGGTTTTCTTATCCTTTTTCACCCTTAGTTTTGCGGAGTGCAAGTCGTTTTGCAGCTTTTCAATGGTCTTATCCTTTTCGGAAATTTCAGCAAGTAATTTGTTTTCCTGTTTCTTGCTGTTTAACTAAACAAAGCATGAAATTTGTAAAATGAACTTTGTAAACGTAAATGTCGTAATAGTACATGCAAACCTTCATTTTGCTTAGTAGTTCCTCCGATTTTTGCACCCGTAGTTTGTATTTCCCAACTCTATCCTCTAGTTCCTTTTGTGCAGTCTTCAAACGAATCAGTTTGTTCTTAGAAACGGCTTCAAGATCTCTTCTTTTCTGCTCCTGATTGTGGCATTTTAATTTGAGTCTATGTACATCCTCTCTAAGATTTGTTAACTCAGTTTCCTTTTGTTTTAGTTGCTCCAAATGTAACGCGTTCTGATCACCCCGTTCCTGATTTAAAAACAATCATTTTGAAATAACTTATACGTAATTCAATTTATACCAACTACAAATTATAAATGCATAGCTGCCGTATTTTTTGGGATCACACTGACCTGCTTACTATCTTCATCTCCACCAGGGGAATGCTCTACGAAGAGCACATCATTCATCTCATTAGGAGGATGAAAATCATTTTCACCACATCCAACCTCGACATCATGACTATTCATTTGTCCTGAAGCATTATTGGAATCATCAGTGAAGACGTTTTCTCTGACCTGAGGATTACATAATAATTTGAATCAATCGCATTCACATCATAACATGCATGTGTAGATCTGTATAGTGTTACTGGTGATTACCTCTAAATTTGTAGTTTGGTCTAAGAACGACTGTAATAAGATCTTTACAGGATCGTAATCAATTGCATCGCAATCAGTTAGATAGGCCTGTTTTAGTCGCAAATCGAAGTGCACCTGATTATTACTTAATAATTTCTTTATCAAGGTTATCAAATGTTGCTTGACCGCTGGTATGGAGAAATCTTCTGGAAACAGTATCTTTTGTAGCTGGTTAATACGTAATGACGCCTTGTAAAGATGATGTTCCAGCTCTTGTATGAAATTGATATGAATCATATTGACTTTGTTGAAGAATGAGTAACCTGTCCTCTCCTTTAACTCCTGCAACGATATTCGGTAAGCATCAATTTTTTGAGTACACGGCTGATTGGGGAACCAGTAAACGTCTCCGATAAACCGGTTCTTGGGGCGATCTTTAGCTGCTATGATTTTCCACCAAAACGCTGGACATTTAACTTTGGAAACGATTTCTTCCTCCGTCACTTTTCCATTCCTAGTAACCTCTTGATACACTTTTAACTGTCCAACAGTTCCACTAACTGTGAAGACATCTTTATAAAATACTACTGCATATTGAGATGTATTTTCGGTATGGAACCATTCTATTTGATTCAAATCTGGATCTTGTATAGTTGTAATTGAGTAAGTATCCAACTCCTGAAGTGTACCTTCCTTAAAATCTGCTCTAGAGATAACGTGGCCACATTGCCATTTGGCTTTTCTGAAGGCGCTCAAATCTTTATAACAAATTCTAACATTTGAAACCTTGTCATAGTCAACTTTAGGTCTACTGTATTTAGGCCTACTGAAGTTTCGTTGCAAACATTGGGGAACTGGCATTGTGAGACCAAAACTAAGTGCAAGTCTGCTGTAATCGTAACTTGCTCCAAAACATCTATTCCATACCACGTCAGCGTTGTCCGGCAGTCCCAGTTCCGAAAACTAAAAGGTCATAACAATTACACGTTATACTTTTGTCATTAGCATCTATTTATTCAGATGTACAGTGAAACCTAAAGACCAAATCTTTACCTTTTGTTGTAATTGTAGTGCACGAGGTAGATTGGATGATTTAACATTGTTTTCATCATTGCTGCTTTCACTAAATTCTGTTGCATAATCAAAATCTGGGCTATTCATGTCAGATGAAACAAGGCCGTTTTCCTCTTCCTCTTCCTCTTCCTTTTCCTCTTCCTCAGTAACAGCTTCATCCTTCTCCAGTACAACCACAATTAAAATATGATCATCCAAACTACTACTTTCATTTACGGCAGGATATTTGTCGCGGATTATTTCCAAGGAGAAAGTGCATGGTGGAATGGCGTAGAGTCTTCCTATGTTCTTTTTCTTAGTATTGTTAATTATTCTCATTTCCCCAACAGAAGTAGCATCTATAAGCATTTTATAGAATGATGTAAAGCTCTTGTAGTTGAATAATGACAAAGGGTCGTTTTCCAATGTTGGGGTGCAACATGATAATCCAATGAAAACTCCATGTCTAGGTGATGTGGATAACCGTTTTTTGATTTCATCAACGACACATTGATCCAATCCGCGTAGTCCCTGTACATGCATCACCGCTTGCCCTTTCTTGGACTTCTTCAAAACATTGGTAACTTTGCTGTCTCCTTCAAGTAGAAACAATCTGCGGAATAAAGAAGGTATACATCAAGATTAAGTTAACAATAAGTTAAAAATTGACTAATTTAATAGTTGCAAATATTCTTACTTGACGGGATAGTTATTATTTTCGAATAGTAGAGTTCCTTTACAATTAAATGTGATAAGTCGAGAGATGGATCTCAAGGATGTCCTTGAAGACGGTCCTGACTCATTGCTGCTCTCTCCATCGTTATTATTTAGGCCTTTGCTACTTTCACCATCGCCAACGCCAACGCCATTGCTAATTTGAGGTTCCTCTTGTGATTCGTTTTGGTTTAACCATGGAAGAATATGTCTAGATTCATCCGTTAACAGAGGGCTGGTATCATCCGCAAACTCGATAAGTAATTTGTTACCAGTCCCTTCCAAGCACTGTCCCTTTAGCTTCTTCTTGGCTAGTTCCGCTTCATGAACATGTGTAAAATAGATGTAACAGTATCTTCCGTTAAACCAACTCACGTCTTTCACTGTTCCATATTGCCCAAATAATGAAAAAAGGTCTTCACGCGTCTTATCAGTGCTTATTCCAGAAATCCAAAGCCGAGATGATGCATCAACATAACTGAATGAAATTTTGCAAGGGGTTGAACTTAATTTAACCCCATTCATCTCAAACATTGCCCTATCCCAAAAACATATGAAGTTAATATTAATATTACTCACATCATTCATAAAAATGTAACAAAGAATTATTCCAGAGCCTCACCGGCATGCCATTTCCATGTTAACAAACTTGATACAGCCACGAGTTTTGAGGGTGTTTGCCTTTTTTACGTAAACGGTGCTACCAAAACGTAGAAACAAACTTTTTAACATCTTGCCAGACATGTTAGTGGGTAAATTATCAATTATGAGCCGTCTGCATGCGTAAGTCGAATGTAGCAATCGTTGATA
Organism: Orchesella bifasciata; assembly: GCA_034697805.1. Classification (NCBI taxonomy): domain Eukaryota; kingdom Metazoa; phylum Arthropoda; class Collembola; order Entomobryomorpha; family Orchesellidae; genus Orchesella; species Orchesella bifasciata. Next base: position 6,609 of record JAQGAP010004688.1, read on the forward strand.
GTCATCTTCCGATTTCGGAGTAGAGGATGCTATCTCTGTAGAGGATGCTATCTCTTTGTCACTGGAGTCACTGGAGTCACTTTCAATCTCTTCGTCACTGGAGTCACTGTCTTCATCTTGAGATATCCTAAACTCAGCATCAGATTCTTGGGATGAATTTCGTAATGAAGTAGCTCGATGGGACCTAGTACCTTCCTTGGAAGAGGACGGACACGGCTGAGTTAGATTCGTAGTAGTAGGCCATCTTCTTTTCGCTGCTCTGCCTTCATCCGGAAGTTTTGGTTTTGGCTGACGGGTTGGCGATGGTGATTCTAAATTTGAACAAAAACGTTTACGATACGATATATTGAACATTTTTTATTGTTGATTTTTAACTGAAGCCGTTTGTGCTTACCAATCCGATGTAACGCAGTAACAGCTTCCTTTGCTTTTGGAATAGCTCGTTGCTTAACACTGCTGGCAGCACGTCGTCTTGTTTTTCGTTCGGGTACAGTTGAACGTTCCGTTGATAACGGCGATGCGAAATTGGGCTCAGCGTTGTTCATTTCTTTATAATTCACAATCGAATTACGTGCGATTGGCTGTTCAAAGTACCAGAAACGACCTTCAGCAGGAATCCTTTCGGTGCCTAAGTATTGATCTGTACAGAAATAATGAAATAAGATTATCATTACGGTTACCTGATAGTTGATAAACTAATAGTTTGCCAAAAATATGCTCAATCCAATTACATTGGTCAAAGAAAAAGTCCTCGTTGCTGTATCCTTTAAAAATTCCACGATAAAATCTGCCACCTTTGGTCTTGATTTGGAGAACTTTCGAAATAAGCTGATCCAACTTAGGATCCCGTTTTATGACACATGACATCGCGTTTAATTTATCACTAACGTTTTAACACAAGGTGACTAATACAGAACTGCCATACACTTTGCCTATAAAACTACACATCAGGTCATCAATGATATCACACACCGGGTGTTAATGAACTAACTGGACGCTTAAAAACCCACTTTACAGCATTCATACAACTTGTATTATCGTTTACGAGGTTATATTTCGGAATTCTATTGTAACGCATGAAAGTAAGACTATTTTATTTTGTAGCAATCTAGCAATCTCGGTGGAAATTATTTGCGCTCGATCGCATGAGAACAAACAACTCGTCAACATCTAAAACGAACCGATAATTTTATGCATAGAGCACTGAAATCTACTTATAACCTATGCCTAAGAATTCATGCACAAAATCAGGATAAAGCATGCTGAGAGAGTGAAATGCTTTGAGAAAAGGTAAAGAAATCTCACTCAACAGCCCATCAGGACAAATATCACAAAAATAACTTAAAACAAATGCATACTTGATTTTTAAGGAACATTTTTATGTACATTTTTCCTGTGAGATGAGTAGCTAGATAAAACATGGGCACATATTTATCCGATAGGAAAGATCTTTTCTGCCACTATCATATCACACGATCTGGTCAGGTAAACAAATTTTTTCTTAACGTAGGCAAATGACTATGATTAGCCTTGGATGTTAATGTGAGAAGGTTGAATAGAGTTGTAGTGAAACGTGATTGTGATATTGAATTGGGCGTATTTCCTGAAAAAGCTTTGATTTACTCTCTGTACATTTAAATGTGAACCTAGCTAATTTTTTAAAACGTTAAAATTTCAAACAACTGAACAACAATTATGATGTTAACACTACGTCATGTGGCACCAGTGAAGGTGCATCATATTTGGGATGTAATTGGGCTACAGGGAAATAAATCCATGGATTTGAAAACATATATGTCATCATTGAACTCCGATCTTATTCGTAAGTCACGAAAATACTTGTACTATAACCTTGAAGTTACTTATGTTAATGATTGGCAAATAAAATGTCATGTAATGTGGTTTGTTTTCAGATGATAGTAGACATGAATTACGTTTAGCTGTCAGTGATGGTTTACTGATGTTGGAAGTTGTGCAAAATGAGCGCCGTGAAGAAACTGAAATTTACAAGCTTCCTGAACTTGCTAATTGGGACAAAGGAGATCATGATTGGTATTGCTTTCAATGTCACCTAGGTGGACAAATTGTGGAATGCGATAAGTGTCCACGAGTATATCATGTAGAATGTCTTTCTGACGATCGAAAACCCCAAAAGGATTGCTTTGTGTGTCCAGCTTGTCATGTAATTATAACGTAACGCAATTGAAATGCATTTCCATGTACCTAATGATTTAAATTATGTGTCAAACTTTTTTCTTGCTATTCTAGATCGTGGCCACTAAACCTAGTTCACAAACGGTGATGGTGGAACAATCTACGCTCAACAAGTTAATCACGTTCATTGTACTTCGCTTCAAATCATGGCAGATATCGATACTGGATAGGGCTGAAGGGAGGACCTGGGCATTTGCTGCAAATCGTGAGGCTTCCGAGGCATGGAGATTCGGCTGTTTGGTTTACACTCCAATGGATCTGGAAATAATGATGACTAAAGCTACTAATGGAAAGTAAGTAGTGTGCTAATGGCTATGCTTTTGTGCGTAAATACTTATAGAATACTTGGTAACTGGTTTGTGATGACTCTTACTGTGTAAAAGTTAATATCAATCATCTTTCTCAAAAGGTACGAGTCCTTAGAAGAGTTTCATGTGGACTGCAAAACGCTAGTTCATGCAATTGGCGTTAGAGCTCGGTTCAATTCAACCTGAATTGAAAAGTTTTCAATTCAATTCAATTCAATCCAATTCAATACATGCTGAATGAATTGAATTGAAAACTTCATGAATTGAATTGAATTGAATTGAAAAAGGTTGTGAAATGAATTGAATTGAAATGCCTGAATTGCAATTCAAATCAATTCAAAATTAGAAGGAAAAACTGCTAGAAATTCTGATTCCCACCATACAAAATCAAGAAAATTACGGAAATTTCGAAGAATATTTTACGGTATGTCTGGATTTTGCATTAATAAATGATTGATTCTACGGATTACAAGACTCTATGAATTTTCAAGCAGCTAGAAATATTCAGGTTACAATTGTTAGGTTGTATTTGAGCTAAAGCATGTTTTATTTTAGCAGCATTAGCGGCTCATTGCTATTTAAATTCATTCCACTCAGTCAGTAGATATCCAGCAATCGTTTACTATTAGTTTTCAACCTTAAAATTAGTGAAATAGCATATATCTCCTTTCTTGCAGGATGTGCAGGATATCTAACTATTTATATTTCGTTATTATTATAAAAATAAAACTTATGGATTGTGCTACTGCTTATAAAATATGTGCAGTAACTGAATACAGTAAATAGTGATCCGTAAAACATTCATTATTGTTCACCATATAGCGTTATAGGCTGCGTCATTTATGAATTCGATTGCTTGAATTGAAACTTTCAATTCAATTCAATTCATACCTTTGAATTGAATTGAATTGAATGAAACTCAAGTTT
>JAQGAP010004689.1:0-10057 GCA_034697805.1 Orchesella bifasciata
GTATATTGTAAATGGGCACAAAGTTAGTTAATGTATCCTTATGGTAATTAGCCACTCTATTGGTTATACCCTCTATGATTAATAGCTACTGGGACAACGAACTAGCTTTAAAATATTATGGGCTGAATGTAACAAACCGTGTACCCAACAAAATGCAGTTCCAGAATTAAATATTTAAGATTTACATATTCAATTTTTAGGAATTGTAGAAAGTCAAGTTTTTCTAGCAATACAGCTTAAAATTACTACAAGTACTCAGTTGTACGTTCGTATAAAGCCGCAGTATTACTGTTTAAATAGAAAATCGGGTACAAATCAGAGAGATAAGGTTGAAGGTACATATAATATGCAATTTTATAATGTTGCAACATTTATGTTATGTATATACAAAAGTATTGATATAAAGTCTTCAGTAAAAGTTGCAAACAGTCACACCCACGTCCGTTCCAATAACAGTAATTCGCAGAGTCTATCAAACAATCAAGCAGTATATAACTTTGCTGATATGTCTTGACCTTTATATTGGGAGCTTTAAATTGAATTTTTTTTTAGTTTATAAATACATTTTGAGGATAAACAGTGGAATTGTGATATGGGCGGTGTTCTCTCAGATTAAGCAATGATAGTGTTTTTGTTTTTAACAGCAATTGCGCTGTATTGATTAGCTATTATAGATTAAATTAAAGCCTTCTAAGTCTAATATAATGGCTTTTTTGATTGTATTAACAATACGTCGACATTCATAAGTTAAATGTAAAGCTATCTTGCAACTTTTATCTATAGCGGAACTAAGTAGTTGAATAAAAATTAATGATTAAATAGAACAAATGAGTTTTTCTACAATAACATTTTAGATTACCCCGTTATTGTTTTTTGATGTGAGAAAAAGAGTTTGGTTGTTGGAATTGGATACAAAAGAAATATTCTAATAGTGCAGCATGATTTCTCGGTTAGTGCTACAAATTTTGGAGTTTATTGTAAGCCACCCTGGTAAATATTTTTTGGCAGTTGCATTTACATGGGAAAGATCAACTTTTGTGACAACTAAAAAAAGTTTTTTGAGATGGAAGATTGGGTCGCTTATCATGACCTTTTACTTCCTATTCCTTGTATTCGGCTTTGTTTCTTATTGTCTACATTTTAAAAAGGAACAATTTTTCGATGTTGCGTATCATCTAGTTTTTCTGATCGCTTACCTCACTTGCATGGTTGATAAAACCAACTATTTTTGTCGCATTGATGACTATGTTTCGAGTGTCAATGGTTTTCTACGCTATTTTCAACAATTTTCAGGTAACGAAGTCATGAGAAAACACAATGATTGTTACTGAATTATAAAATTAATTTTTGTATGTAGATATTTATTATGGGGACAAAGTCAAAAGCCGACTTCTCTTTTGGATCGAAAACTTTCTTAAAATGATGGTTTTTAATATTTTCGCTGTGCCTTTATTGGCTGTGATACAATATATCAGGGATGTTGATAGCTCGGTGTATCTCTCGTCTCTGGTAGTGAACTATCCAATTGCGTTGAAAATTTTGTATTTTCCAATTGCTCTACTTAATGTGTTTTTGACGGGGGCTATGATCACGGAACTTACATTCAATACCATTATGCTTATTACACCGCTTTTCTTCTACACATCGGCTTTCTCTTCATTCAGGTAATGGTAATACATTTAAATATTATATTTTTGTTGGCTCGCTTTAAAATGTGGCAAACATTTTTATCCAGATTTCAGAAACTTTCACCAGGGAAAAGAAAAAGTCATTTTTGTGGCAACAAACTAACATCCTTTCTCCGCACGGCACAAGTGGTTCAAATTTACTTTAGTAAACTGTTTCAAGGAAGAGTTCTCCCGATGCACTATGTGCTCTCGTATTTAATCGTAATCAGCATGTTTTGTCTCATCCGTTTTCATCGGGAGCTGACATGGGAGTTGAACGGTATATTGCTTTCAGCAGCGTGCACTGCTTCCGCCGGGTGGCTCACGGTGATATGGCTTTTAGGCCAATATTACGCAGGTGCTCGGAAATTTCTTGTGTCTTGGAAGAACAATATCCATTCATTGAATAGAGGGGATCGCAAATTTATGAGCAGGATTTACAAATCTTGTCGTCCCATTGAATTTACAACTTCTCCCGAAATTCTGAGCTTTCGACCTGTTACTTTGATAAAGTACTTGCATTTCATTTTTTGGGCACTGGCTAAAGCTCTGATAGGTATTAAAAGGAGGGATTAGAGAGGAAACCATTAAAAATTTACCTTTTAACAAAACTTAGTACCAATATGTTTTTAACCTCCAAACTATTGCAGTTTTACTGACTGATCTTTGAGTGAAAGAATGATGTAACATTTTATGAATATATGTGTTGACATTAATAATAAGCATACACACTTTTATAAAATCAATTTCTTGTTTGAGATTAGTACATCTATTACAAATAGAAATAGTACACGTCGTAACTCATACGATATGCTATTTATGGTTAATTAAGGCTGAGCTTTCTGACCAATTATCGGTACTTACGGAAACAACAACAAAATAGATTGATTTGTAGTAATTCTAAATACATATCCTCAAAAGGTGAAAGGTCAGCTCAATACCTCCCAGCTACTAACTTATTCGTTACAATCCTGCAAGCGGTTGAACCTACACAGTACCAAATTTGAAATAAAATACATGTTATTACATCAGCAACTCTTTTACGTTTTAAAACTTGGAATTCTTATGTTGACATACACTACTATTAGTTAGTAGTGTACTGTACTTGCAATTTCCCCATACAATGTTACTTTCTACGTTTCAAAATGCTGGAATCGTAAAGCTGTAATTGCTGTTTTTAAAAGTGCCCTGAAATTGAAAACATTCATCACATGCAAGGTAACGAGAGTTGACCTACTCATCCAATTAAAATCATAGGCTTGGTGAAGTAAACTCTTGGTTAAAAAATTCTCATACGACGCAGAAGAAACGGGCAGTCGACAAGGTCTTTTGTAGAGCAATATGGATTGGGTAGAGGTATTTCACTTTGTAATAAATAAAAGAACCCGTTTCCTCTGGGCCAGTGCATATTTTTGGAATGAAACTAATTCAAAGTTGGTTGAAAATAAGATCAGTTTTAACAGGTGGTTGGCTGGCTCATTCGTCCTATTATTGTATTTTCCCTTTTTGATTTACGGGCTCATTTTCTATCTCCAAAACTTTCGCTTACAGGAAGTATTCGTGGTGTGTTTCCAAACCCTAAATATATTAGGGTACGGGGCCGTCGTCGTCGACAAAATAAACTATTTACGAAACCGCCATGTTTTTGTACTCTGCGTGAATAATTGGCTCCGATATTTTCATGAATTTCAAGGTAACGTTTTATGTAAAACAAAAGCTTTCCAAGTACTTTCTCCATGTAGCGTATAATCATCTAGCATTTGTTTTTAATATGCAGAAAAACATTTAAAATTGCGGAGCTTTCAGCGAAGCGACGTGCTTTTTCAAACTTCCCTCAAATTTTTAGTATTTATCGCCATTACAGTGCCCGCCTGTAATTTCGTGCACTGCCTGAGCTACCCTGGAGGTCGAACTTTCATTACGTCCGTATTCCCTCCAACTTTCCAGTATTCACCCGCAATTTACTTGCCTTGCGGCGTGTTCCATACTTTATTACTCGCGTCAGGAATTTCCGAGATGGTCATAAATGGAGCGGTTACCTTCGCTCCAATTTACTTTTATATAACAACGTTGTCACACTTGTGTGGGTGAGTACACTCTTGCAGGCTTTAGTTTCATCATAATGTGCCTTTTATTATTGTAACGTGATTTGACTTTTATTTTTGGAATTTCGGAATTAAGGGTCCATGGGCGCTCTTGGAAAGTAACTTGTGACGGGAAGAAAAAAAATTTGAGTCCCAAATTTATCATTCATTTTTATAGAGTGGCTCAGCTACACAATAGACTTTATAGTCAGTTATTGCAAGGTCGAATGATGCCTATGCACTTCTTCATGGCTTGTTTCTCCATCGTTGGCTCATTTTCTTTGGTTCGCTATCATTTTGCACTCCCGTGGGGGCTTTTTGGAGCTGTGTTTCTTGCCACCGTTTCCTCCTATTTCGTATGGATTGCCGTGCTGTGGCTGTTAGGACATTATTTTATTGCGTCAAAGAAGTGGCTAGAATTATTGAAATATAAGGCTTCATGGACAACTATTTATGAGCGGAAGTACATGAAGAAATTTCTCAGATCTTGCCAGCCCCTGGAATTCCACTCGAAGCCGAGGTTATTCAACTTTCGGTTAACGGTTGTTCTATCCTTCATGAATTTTGTGAATTGGTCACTCAAAAACTTATTGTTAATAGCGGACTTACGACGCCAATAATTTTACTGATGGAAATAATTGTATACTATATCAACTATAGATACTTAAAATTAAACTTGGTTTAAAACATCTTATAATGAAATATAATGCGTATTACGTAAGTTGACTGCATTTGTACCGTTTTTATTCATGCTGTTGCGCAGTTGTCCTGTTGCTCATGCTATTTCTTTTATTCATGTTTCTGAAACCCTGATTCTTCTACATATTGGCTCTACACATTCTACAGCATAGAAAATTAGATTAGGCTACATGAAACTCGAAGCTGTGTCAACCCTTTTCTCATTGATCTTTTGAGTCGTTACAGTAAATTACTTTTACATTAAACTTTCTTTTGATGTCACGTGGAGTCTCCTTCCCATGTTAAAATCGATCCGCATTAATGTATTCGATGTGCGATTAAGAGAAAGCGTGTCCATTAGAATTCAAAGCGAATACTGTCTCAGCCTCTACATTTTGCCTCGTCCCTAAAAAGTTGATGGCTGATGGCATTGCGACTTCTTGCGAGGAGGCAAGGACTCCCACATAAGCTGCTCCAAAGTACCTAGCTCTTTATACAAGTTCAGTGAGGTGATAAGACTCTTTCCTTTCTTTGGTCTGCATAATTTGTTGAACAATGAGGCTTTGAAGTTGCTCAGTATGTCAAACACTAAATGCAAGTCTATCTTCCGCAACAGCGAGCTCTGAAAAATCCAATTTTCTTCCGCTAATTTCATTTGTGACAAATTACACTCTCTGAATTCAATTCACACATTGGTTCCCTCCCGTTTTTGTGTAGGACTGACAAACTAACGTCGGAGAAGAAACTACCATGTAAAAACAAAACATGCTTATTTATAGCAGCTTTGGATATACGACTCCATGTGTAAAACATAAGAAAGTAACATTTTCTCAAAGAAATTGTATGCTCCTAGTTTTAAGAAAAGTGGAAGAAAGCGAGTGAGCTGCTCGGGAAGCACGCATTTAGTATATTGCATGGTGCATATGGTATCGGCGTCGAAACCACAGTCCTGATTTGCATAATCTAGTCGTATTTCAGTTGCCTGACTTGGTTTCTCCCTGAGTTCGTTGAAACAGGATTATCGTCTTTGCCCACAACTACGTAACAAGAGAGATAATAAGAAAGGCATGCTCAATGCTGCTGCTTCAGTATCAGCAACTATGCTCACGTTATGAACTTTCCGTTGTTAGCAACACCAAGCTGGGAAAAGAAACTACTACTATCTTTCCATTTCTCTACAAGTAAGCTTTATTCCCTGACAAACAAAGTTGCCTACGGTCTCACTCAGTGCCGGGTTCTGGAAAAAACAGACCTGAAAATTACAGACGAGTCTGGTTCTGGTTCTAGTTCGCTCCTTCTTCCTAGTTATCCCCGCGACCTGACCGACCTGATCTAATTTTCTTTTTACGGGAGCAGAACGAATAAAACCATCTAGGCGGTGGGTAGCGAGCGTGAAAGTAGCCAACTTTGCATGTTCCCTATTATGATAATATTCGGATTTACGTGCATCTATTGGTCCAATAATGTATGTATGTATGTACCCAACATCCATGCATGTAAATGAGGCAGCTGTTGTAATGTAACCTGCTATCATTTTCTTATATACCTTGTTGGGTGTTCAGTTACCTAATTTGTATGTTCATCTCTTGTGTTTTCTCAAGCAAAAAATCGCTTTGTGTATATTATTGTATATATTCCCATCTCCTTATAAGGACGGATATCGCATTATTTCGCCAAGTACGGTAATTTTTCGCAGTTGCATGGCATGCTCAAATAATGAGATCAGTAATGTGTGTGAGCGAGAGCGAGCCCAAGCTGGAGAGTTTGAGTGACCAATATATCATGCCAAAATTTGACAGGGATCATATGTTTCAAATGTGCTAGTCGCTTGCAAAAGCTCTGGTTTCTAGAACTGGAGCGGAGAGAGATGTTTTCCATTCGGATATTAAGTTTCCTCCTCATCCCTTTTGCTGGTGGGGCAGCTGATGCTACCTAAGCTACATTTTCTCTAAATAAATCATCGTAAATCCTCCTCTTCCCTAAAATTTACATGAATTCTCAGTTTTCAGTTATGCTTTTCCATACAATACTTGCTTTCTACTGCCTACCACAAATTTTCAAAGCTGGAGGAGTGCTACCACTGTTCTTTTTAATTTCACAAATGGCATTGAACATGAAAGTTGAATTATGCAAAGCATGTAACCTTATTACCCTCGCCTCAAATGTGACCTTAAAAGCTCGTCGTTTTCTCATTACGAGATTAGTTTCATTGAAATCAACCTCATATATATCATGATTGAAAATTATGTTGATATAATATGACAACTCTATTACGAGCTTGTTTTAATATCATCTACTTCATAAATTGACAAACTAGCAGTTCTTCATAATATTCCTTTAGTAGTTGGGACAGTTGGAAGCACCGCTAAATTTGGAGTGATTTATTGCAAATTAAAGCAGTTGGAATGCAGTGTGTTTCGGTGCATAACAGAGAAAGATAGTCAACATGCATAATTCACACTGCAAGATTTTACGGGTTTTACATCCACATTTTTAGCAACACTCATTTTTAGGAATTGTACGCAACGCTCAGCAGCTCCATTGTTTCGAGAGATTTTTTTTCCTCCAGGAAGTTGAAAGATAACGGATAAGATAAAGCTGTCTCAACGCATCCACTTGGAGTGCCTTGAAGGATAAATATGTACGATAAAATAAAGTACAAAATTGTTGGAGAAAAGTGTCAAATAAAATTATAAAATCGATGCCTTAAAAGCAGCACTCCTTTGAGTAAAAAGGGTCTCGTTGGGGAAAGAAATGTGTTTCTTTTTTGTACGCTATAAGACAACGGCTTTTGTCCCCATTATTTTCTTACGCATCGTTAGCCGCATCCCTTTTTATTCACACTTTTTTAATCGTCAAGAAAGGCTCCGTGTCACTGTTTCGCCATCTCCATCAACCATTTTATTAGCCACCAGACAAGGAATGAATACCCTTGGCATTTGTCTATTTGTTTGTGTGTAGTTCTCAGTCTTTCATTTTGTTTTATCTTAATGGAGGGCACATAATTTACTTTTATGTTTTTGTTTGTAAGTGATACTCACATTTTTTACTACAAAAATTCTTTTCACTATGTGATTCGTGCAGAAAGCAACGATCCGTATCAAAGATGCCTAAATTGGGGCAACGTGAGAACCCAAAAGGTTCGTGTTATTATGACTAATGCCGTTGGGCTTAATCACAATGATCCCAACCTATTATTTGGAATAGCATCCAAGAAAATATTTGTTGCATCTTCGTATTTCCAATAAGAATTCCTATCCTGCATAATATTTCTGACTTGAAAAAATAGCTCCCCATTTTTTGATATTCCTCAAGGAATCTTGTCACGACCTGAATATATCATTGTAAATCCAAAAATGATGTATAATTAATCTCAACAATTTTTTCCCGACTGTGAACCCACCACAAGAAAAAAATAACAGCACGTCCATATATTCTTCATCTTTGAAATATTTGTGGCAATAAGGAGAATTCCATTTTCCCATTCCCTTTTGGCTCGCCCATAAAGAATGGGAAAGAGAAAGAAGTAGTCTGCTCCTGCTTTTTAGCTGAGCATCTTTGTGAAAGAGTGGGAAAGCAGAACCTTTCTTTGGTGCATCAAGCATGAAGTAATAAATCTTTGGTCTTTGAGAATATCCTGACATTATAGAATTTCTCTCTCTGTTTGTTGATCCAGTAGCGAATTTCTAAGAGGAGCAACACAAACAAACGTACGTAACCTTTCCTTTTGGAGGAGAGCAGCCAGCCAAAGCCAACATTCCCTGATATTTTATACATCACTTTTGGATGGAAACGGCAAGGAAAGAAGAAAATGTCTTTATCCCATCCTCCATCCGTAATAAGTTGGACGACTGATGTATCTACTTTTGAGAGCTGCTGACCATCCTCTGTTTTCACATCCATTACTTGAGTCAAGAAGCACAGCGGGAGCGGAGGATGCCACTTGTGTCAAGTGAGGACTACTCCTTGTTTCACCAGTCATCTATCTCTCATATCGTCTGAAGTTACAAAATTGGGCAATGCATTGCTCCACACTTCCCTTGTCCACTACCATAATAATGTACGAGACTTTGCGAAGCAATGACGCCGCTCACGGCATCTCCTATTTTATCACTTAGCCGTTGGAAACAAGGAAAAAGCAAAGAAAATGATGGATTCTTTCACCCGTGAGTAAAATTGTGTTGCTGCTCGCAAAAAGACCCACCATGAATCTCCGAACTGCCGTTGCCATCATGTCCGGAATGTTTGGATTCCGCTACCGCTCCCTCTCATATTTTACCCTCCTTGCGCTGGTGTCCATCATCGGGCTCGCTACTCTCAACTTGTACCATATGGAAAGTGTCAGGAGCACGTGGACACCCATTTCCGCAAACTGTGAGTTGCCCCATAACTTTTTAGCAGTGTTGTTTTTATTTAAGGATTTCCGTACTTAAAAAAAACTTTCCAGGGAAAGGGAGAGAAGAATAATCTAGTTACGCTTCGGAAACACTTTGGGAGTAATACATTTTACATTAGGACATGTTTGTTTGAATAATATATAGCAATGACATCTGACGTGCCAGGGGCATCAGGAGCCCTTGTTGCCGGGTGCGAGGAGGTTCCAATGTGGCAGAGCCAGTTGTACCATCGAGCCACGCTCCCTCCCACTCTCGGACGGAGAAGCAAGTCCAAAAAGTTTATGGCCATTGGTATATCCAGTGTGTTCCGAGAGGAAAATTACCTACTCCAGACCTTGAAATCTTTGATAAGTGAGTCGGATCCGGAGGAGAGGAGGGATGCTGTTATCGTAATTTATTTGGCGGACACGGATCAAGAGAAAAAGTAAGTCTTAGGTTGCATTTTGGGCTGGGCTTTACATAGGAAGTTGCTTACGTTGCCTATAACCATTTCGTTAGGAATGTAAATGTAAATAGATTGACTTCAACAAGTTTCCCCTTCACTGATTTCTCTTGTATGTAATCGAAATGAAATTCAGGATTAGTTTTCTTTGTTCATGCCGAAGGGGTTATGAACTCCAAACTTTTTGCATTTTAATGTGTTTTATTGAGGTGAATTGAGAGAAAGTATTGTTTTGCTTGAAGGGAAAAGCAGCTAAGACTGATTGAAAGAGATTTTCAGCCCCATTTGGATTCCGGTTTCTTCCAAGTGATTCAATCTGGCCCAGAAATCTATCCACCCATGGATTTCGCCCTGACAAAACGAACCTTTAATGATTCTGTGGGTCGTGTGCTATGGAGAGCGAAGCAAGTGATTGACTTTGCCTTCCTCTTCTCCTACTCCAAGACATTGTCAGATTACTACTTGGTAATTGAGGACGACATCATCTCCTCCACACAGTATATCACAGCAATCAAAGACTTTATTGGCTCTCGTGGGACCCATCATTGGATTGCGCTCCAGTTCAGTGGATTTCTAGGTATCGGGCTGCTCTTCCGTAGCGCAGACCTTAATAATCTCATTAAGCTCCTCATCATGTTTCATCAGGAACAGCCTGTGGATATGTTGATGACTCAGTACATTGCTCTCCAAGTAAGTCGAGTAGAAAGAAAACAATAATGTAATGGATGGAAGTGTAGTTGGATATTTTATTGTCGTTAGAGTTCAAAGCAGCTTTTATTACAAAATACA
>JAQGAP010004690.1:0-10057 GCA_034697805.1 Orchesella bifasciata
TAATGTTCGTAGAAATTTGTATATGGACACAACATATAAGCTGCATTTCCGATCTAGCTCCCTTTTAAATCTATGATATATACATACATAACTATCATTATATAATATAATATCCTCCAGAGACATGCATGAGTACATAATGTAACCGCTTTTATCGTCACATTTACATACATTTATTTAGTCAACAGTGTCCATAAAATTAAGTAGGCATTTGTATTCTTATATGTGACAAGTATATTTTTTCTCTCGTACATCTCGAACATAGAACGTATAATACTAATACTAGAAACTTGACGTTCTAAGAAATGGAAAATTTCATTCATTTCATTTGTCATTTGTGGCCTCTTGTTACTAACGTATGCAATGTGCGTATACAATCAAGTCACATATGTAGGAATATTACTTTGTTCTATTAAACGATAAGAATATTGGCTTGCTCCTCGTTAACTATTCTATTAGTCACCACCACTTACGTTTGCAATAAATGGAGGTTTACTAAATATTTTCATTAAGAAACTATATGCAAATGTGAGTTACTCATACAGGTGAGGATGACTGGAATGATTCTGACGTTTATTTCTTATGATACAGTATGATGAATACTGTATGAGTAATAAAATACTGCACACTAATCTAATACGAAGGTGTTGCAGGTACAACAATCCCAATCAAGAAGTGGGTGAATATGTTTGAATATGTTTGAATGAATTAGTAACAACAATAAGCTGAGAGCATCATTAATTATCCATTGAATCATTGAATTTGATGATTAGGTAATTCAAGTTCCAGTACAAACTACCACACTACAATTATATCAGTTATCTCAAATGTTAAACTTGATTGAAATTAAGTTTGTTATATGGATTATTAGAACACATGAGTAAAAGGCGTGTTTCTTAACGAGTTCACGGTGTGGAAACCTGAGAGAAACGCCCATAGATAAGAAACTGAAGAGATCTCAACTTTTAATAATATTGAGCTTCAATTACACGCTTCAGTCGCTTCATCGATTCCTCGTTAACGTGAGCAAAGGTTAAGCATGAATTTTTGAGTCTGTAAATTAAGTAATATCGAACTACTCAGTAAGTAACACAGTATTGATTAACCTGCTTGAAGCAGATGCATGATTTATAGCTAGTAGCTGTTAACATTTGTTCATTCAATTACAACTTCCGGTATAGCTGATAATTATAGTTTTACATTGGAGAAGCAGAGTGCAGAAATAAGGATTAATGATTTAATGCATTCAATGTCAAATCATTTTAACACTCTCTTCATTCGTCTTATCAGCATCCTCTCACTGCGTGTAAGAAACAATGGCTTAGGTTCCGTGCAAAAAGTAAATATCTATTCTGGTCTGCGTCTGTTGGATTGCATACATTACATCGTACGTACATCTTTATGTACATACGCAACTCCTACGATGTATTACGTAGACATACGAGCGTTATGTATTATACGAGTGCAAAAATTGTTTGATAACAATTTACGCAATCAAACAACCGGTGACCAAACCGATTATGCGAAACTCTTTGTTTTCAATTTCAATTACGGTATGACGACGACGAAGTGATGTGAAGCACCTACTCATTACCAAGAAAACTGTCTGTTGACTTCCTTCACCCGATAATCTGCAGGGGTAGGTAGGTAGATGAACGAAGCGTTAATTAAATGACGAAGCAAATCCCAGTGGCTAAAATAAGACATACATGTTCTTAAATAGGATAAAACTTGCATTATTACAACATTACATTATGATTCACTTTTATGGGTTTTATATCTGCAGATTTCTCATGTAACAGCTCCCAAGATTTCAACCGGAATGGAGTGGTGGTGGGCTAGGCATGAGTATGAAGTATGAAGTACCAACAACAGCATGTACAAAAAACGCGTATTAAATTCTTAAAGTGAACTTGACTTTGGCTAAACTTGACTAAGGTTGAGGTTCTTTTGCTTAGTACCTTCATTTCCTCACTTCACGCTCTGATACAGCAACTATCCATGAGTCGTCGTAGCTTATGTGACTCAAGAGAATCATTGTGTTGGTTGGGCTAGGCACTGGGTAGTCTTATGGGAACATTATTACGATACAATACAAAAATGCACAACAATCATCATGGTATATGTATGCTGTTCATGAGAATTTTTTCCTATTTTCTTGCTCCAGCTCAAGCCGCACCACTAAACCAACCGTGTAGTAACATTCCCTTAATAATAGCTTACCTCTTCTCTACATGTGTTGTTCCGAGCAGGTCTGGTGAAACCATGCATGATGCATGCAGCACAAAGTATGTAAAGTATTGCATCCAATCCAGCTCAGAATCAGTACACCATGAAAATGAAAAATGTAGCATCATTCATGATGAATATAATATGATGAACAACTACAAAAGTAGTAGTTTTAGAGAGTTAGAGACAAGACATGAAAATATGGAATATATAATTGCTCTAGCAAAACTTCCTTTTTGTGGGTATACACTTATTGATGAGGAGAATTCATCAGTTTGTCTGATTAGATTTTGCTTTGCATATCTTCCCACAATACAGTCATGTTATCATGAGGTTTACTCATTGTAAATATGATATGAATGTGGAAGTAAGTGTGTGTTCAATGTTCATGGAGCAGTTTTTCCTACAAAGACAAGACCTTTGTTAACCTCTTTCAGTTGACTGTGCGTAGTCCAACAGTCAAGTCACGTTCATCGACAAAAAGATTTACGGATTACGGTGGTTTTCTCTCTGTTGCATTTTCTGGTTCTTTGAAAGTCTGTAGTGTGATGCGCATTTTTTACATTCATAGTCATAACCACCGGCAGACAGACAGGCTTTTAGAGAAGAAAAAGTGCAGAGAACGAGCGAGTGAACGTTTTTTCTGTTGTGATACAACTTGTCATTGTTGTAAAACCGAGTTTTATGTCTGAAAATATTACATTGTGTGTGTCGTGGTAATATAATTGCATCCTCCTACCAGATTAAAAGCTTTTAAAACCTCATGGGAGGTGTACCAGGTAATTATTATTGTAACTTGTCAATTTCTGTAGAAGAGATATGCATATTTTTTGCATTTTCCTTGTTTAAAACATGAATTTTCACTTTGGAATGTAAACGGTTCCCGAATCAATGCGTTTATTTATTGGGAAGCTCAACATATACCGCTGTTATTGTTAGCCAGTAGCAAATACCCGTATGCATGCAAGCATGCGATGCTAATTTTAAATTCATTCCTATTGCCTAATTTCCATGCTCCTCCTCATCCAAAAGTCAAGATTCCAAAACAGATAATGCGGAAGGCATGTTAGCGTATTTTTGTGTAAAATTTTACCTCATTCTCTGCTGACTAATGATCAGTTAGCCTGGTTATAATCATCATGTCATAACATTTGTGTAATATGCTTTTGCATGGATGATCTTGTCGGAATTATCTGATTGTTGTTTGCACTGCCAACAGGTACCAGACTAGTATAACAACATAACTGGAATCGTGGTTTATCCTATTGTACTTTTACCTACGGCTCGACTGCCTACTTTTGATAACACAACGATAGTCCTGATGACGACGGAGTTTCATCGCAGAACAACAAAGGAATCTCCAATCTCGGAGCATATCATCGTGTGTTACTGAGGAAGTTACTGTGGGTAGTTTTTATCCATGTGAAAGCTTCATCAATTCAATTCATTGTGAAAAGGCGATTTGATACGATACGATACGACTCGATGATTTTATGTACTGGACCTGGACGTGAACCAAAAAAAGCATATAGTTATTTCGCTGCGCACTACATAATACATCCCAATTGCATGAATTGATACAAAGGGAAGGAAGAAGGAACATCTTTAAACAAAAAAGAGAATGCTCTGTTGACTATAATATCTTGACTTCTTGCATGATAAAGAAATGAATTGCTATGATCCCTGCTCTTTGTCAGTGTCATTGTCTACTTTGCGTTGTGATGAGTTGATATTCCATAGCGTTTGCAGCTAAAACTATACACCCGCGTCAGCCATGTTAATGGAACATTACTGGTTTCGTGAGTAGCAAATTCACAATACGATAATTATTCTGTTACATCATGTGCGAATTAAAAGGAATCATTAACCAAGCTTCGGTTCTTCGGGACACGCTGAACCAAAGTTGTGAACTGTTGACAAAAGAGCTCCGTATATTTCGGCATTGTTCATTCAATTGACATTTTGAGCAAGAGATTTTCACTTTGGAACTTGTTAAACTAACTGTTGTGATGTGATAGCCTCAAGTTATGATTAGTATGCAGAACATGGCCAAAAGAACTCGGGGGAGATGATAAAGTACCTTATTTTGACAGTGCAATTTTGGAAATTTTTACTTTGAACTGAGAGAATCTTCTACTTTGTAGGTAGATTAGTGCCTAAAATATACTTGACGATTGAAAGAGTTTAGAAAATAAGCAGTCTAAAATGTCTCCGCTTCTTCATAAAGCGGATGTGGATGGGTCGGAGGAAATTTTGGAGCGGCAGAATACAGCTCACTACAACCCAACTCATCCCAGCAGATCAGCCATTTCGATACTTGAAACTATCAACTATGTACTTCATCCGGCCAGATCGGACGACCACAAAAATGGTGAGATTACTTTTATTGTTCATAGTTAACTTTATTGAAGACTGCATCATGTGGCTATTTTGCGATTCAATTTTTACGACGGGATGAAACTCATGTGACCTTTTTGCCAAGACATGCGTCAAAAAATTAATCCGGTTTTATGCTTTTGGGCTTGTAAAATGTTAAGCTTATATTTATGCATATTATTATACATAATTTTATTGTAGATGTAGACATACAAAAAAAATCATGAAGGTAATGTGATCATGAGCAAATAATCAGGTATCATTCACCTTCGTCCTGACTTTGGGCACAAATAAATTGAAGCATTAAATCATGGTCAAAGTTTTTTGCATGCAACCAACCGAATCCAGACAATACCGGTGAGAACTTCTCGAATCATATGTACAATTGAGTTTATGGAGATCAGCAATGATTGTGTCTTGTGTCAACTTTGGAATAATTGACAGGTTTGAGAGGTGTGTTTTCCATCAATTTTGTTTATAAAAAAGTGCATGGCTGATTGCTGATTTCAAAAGAACACTTGAAATATCTGTTATCTTCATTGTAGGACAAGCATGTTCACTCCGATTTGTCCCAAAAAGTTTCGCAATGGAGAACAAATTAGTGCTGCAGATTATCATGGTCGACTCTTTTGTCCATGAAAAGACTTTGACGTGAGAGCCACCACGACGAATCTAAGAGATTATTGTGATTGTGACCGTCGGACGAGTTGTCTGAGATTGAGATGCTCTGCAGAATTCATTATAATAGGTTATAGCCTTTTGCATGTCAAATAGCAGCCACTTACTTGTGTGTGAACAGGAATAGGAAAATAGAAAACGAATTTATTTTTAACCTTTCATCTTTTGTAAATTTTCACGGCGCATCAATATCGTATAGTCAACAATTTTCCGCAATCAATGCATAGTTCCTCACGGACCTAAACAGTAGTAACAACAAGCAAGAAATAGCGTATATTTTAGAAGCTCGCTATGATTATGATTAGCAGCTAAAATGCTCTTTTAACTGCCGCATAGACTCTTAAGTGGGGTGTTGTAAATAGCACTTAATAATCTAATTTACATTTACGTACTCATCGTCACTAATTTGTCCTTATCTTACTATTACTGCATTATGCATTCGACGGTTCTTGCTATGCATATTATATGAATGTATGGCTGCATGCTTTGTATGTTTTGAGTCAACCAAGGTGACGTCAAACGTCACCCATATTGTTCTTTCAAACTAAAATGGCTAACTGAAAATGTTTTCTTTACATATCTGCAAATTGTCTTGGCTAATGGACTTTGGTCTACAAACTCGAAACAAAAGCTGCGCGTGTGTCTCAAGCTATTGTAAATGCATCGATATCCATTCGTGTGCATCTCCGTTACCAGCTTAAACTGGCTGATGAATTATTTCCAAAAGCACGCCCATCTTTGAAAGTTTTTATATAGAACTTTTCAAATGCTAATTGGTTTGACAGCTTTATCTCTAGGTTGTCTCTAAAGGCAAGGGAGGAAAATAGCAGGTCAAAAGTCCGTGTTTTTATGCCGAAAATCAGCAGCAAGCCGGTTAATGCAAGTTTCATTGTGAAGTGTAATGGCTGAAGACGTTTTGTTAGCACTCCTCCTCGCACTTAGCAATGCAATTATTAGAGATGATTCGATGCTAAAAGAATTCTTAATTGATTTTGGAAGAATTGTATTAGTTCAAATGTCAACTAAAAAGCATTTGTATTCGTTTCTATATCTGTATATAGGGAATTCCCGGCTTTTCAAACAATATCATATTGAAATCCATGGGCCTGAGGTCTAAGCTAAATCTACAGTTTTATCAGATTAATTGCTACTTTACAGAAATGGATTAAATAAAATACATTTTCACCCATCTCCTGATATCCTATAGCTCTTCATTGTTTTTAGCATGACGTCAATCGTATTTCATGCTTGAGATCCAACTTCCCAAGTCAGTCTAATCGAACTGAACTGGTTCTCCGTAAAACTTCCGAATAAAACTTCAATCTTTTTGCCACGGACGGACGGAAGAAATGCTCTTGTTTATGTTAAGATTACAATGATATTTTTTGCCTACTGCCAATTTCACAAAGGAACACAACAGTGGAGCCACAAAAACTCATCTCTAAACATTCCACTACGTTTTTCATACCGGTTTGGGTTTGACATGCTTCAATTAGCTGAGCACAGTCATAATAGAATACAACTAAAATATATAGGTTTGTGTTGATATGCATGTACATTATAATGCACGAAAAGAAATGCTCTCTGCATTCTAATGTTTTCTTGGAAATACCAATGAAATTAAGAGTTTCAATGTATCACTGGGATCTATATACTATCATTCAGGGTGATACTGATAAGAGAATCGGTAGAAATAATACCAATGATTGTGAGATGTGTAAAAACTTACAACGACGAAGCTGTTTCAAGCTGGTTAAACGGAAAATGCCTTTGGAGGCTACTGGTTTCACTAGTTGATTTTCATGTTATGTTGGGATAGGAAAATCTTTCCTTGAAGGAGGAGGAATTTGAGTGCGAAGAGAGAAAAATATTTACAGGTTAGTCAAAGTCAAAAAGACGCTTTATGTGCAAAAAATATTTTGCAGTTTAAATTTCATAGAATATTCATTTATATATGAATAGGTTGCATCAAATAATATATAGTGAATATAACGCCTTCTTAGTAAGTCAAACTGGAAATTTGTAATGGGAAAGTATTTTACCTATATTGGATTCACACAGTTCATGAAAGACAGAGGCGGAGAGTTTTTTTAACAAGAAATAATAATAATTACATTCTGCTCAAAGTAAGTAATGCATGAGAGAATTCGACTGGAATGTGAAGATGGAATCGGGGATAAATGAGAAGCTTCCTTTAAAGTTATGAAGGAACATCATAATATGAAAACCATTATTGCCTGGAGGTGTAAAGCGAACAAGTATAGCTTTATCGTCCACATTATCAATGAAATTACACAATTCCAAGTCTTGCCAAATTCTGGGTTAAACTGCGACTTACATGATTGGAGTGCTTATCATTATTACATGCTTTTTATTGACCAATCTCAACATATTTAACATATGTTGCTTTTATTAACATCGTCAATCGTGAGATATAATATATTATTATTATTATGGATGTTCAAGCAACAAATTTTCCAATCGAAAAAAAATGGATGTTCCGGTTCAAAACAATAGGAAAATTTGGTTACAGAGATTTAGCGATTCCTGACCATCCAATTATTTCATGAGTCATCCCACTTATATACTACACACTATTGCTATACTGTCTAAGTTTCCAATAAAAAAAACTGATTGTGTGTAAACAAAAATACCATTTGATTTGGGAGGATTTCGTTTGTTGTGCTCGTACCGGCAATCAGGACTCATGTGCTAACAACTTTTGGTTAACTGACCATGATTACTTTTTCATTACGTAAGCAAGGCATGTGGAAACAAGGCCATTCAGTCGGTACCAGAACCATGTTTCCAGCTGGCTTCCACTCCTACGATAATACAAGATATCTAGGTATATAGTTTTACTGTCCTCCGGACAAAGTATTTAAACCAGTATAAACCAAGCAGAGCCAGAGGCAATTGAGGTTGCATGCTGAATTGGATGAAAAATGCAGAAGTTAGCACTGAAATTTTCCATGTAGCTATATATGCAATGCAAAAGTAGATTGCAAAAAAGTAGTATTATGTGATGAACATGTTTTACTTTTATAGTGTTTTTCGTGGTGATCATCACGAGCAAGTTTTATCAGATCTGTTTGTTCTCAGGCAATGGAAATCCAGTTGAATTTTTTTAGGTTTCCCTATAAAGTTGTTTTTGAATTAGAACTGGATTTGCCATGTATGTAGGCTAAAGGTGGATATGCAATATATTTTGATGTAACTGGAAATCAGGGATTTCTAGATAGCAGGGCATAAAAATGTTTACCGTTATGCACTCTTTCATTGCTATTATTCCGGGAATAATAATTCCGGACAAATATGCGCGTTATATTATAGCTTTGTTGTTGAGATGTGCATTGAACGGAGTCAGGTACGACTTTACGTTAAAAAATTCAACAACCACATAACAGTTTTTTTAAAAAATGAAACGATTACGCCATGCAATCTTGAAACTACGCAATTTCATTGAAGTACAAACAATGTTCAATTTTATTATTAAGTTTCACACTTTGGTTCCAAAGATTGCAAAATGCGTCAGTTTTAAGAACACTTTATATGTACGTACTTATTTGCAGGTCATTGTATGCAGTGTACATTGCGTCAATGAGTTTCATTAGGAAATGAAGATAAGCTGATTACGAACTAACTGAAAACAGGTCATTTAGTCCAGCTCCGGTCAGAAATCTTATCTGCTTGCAAGTGGGTAATGAGAACTGGCTTGCTTTCCGAGAATAATGTTCCAAAATCGTTGAACCTTGGTAGGTGAAAGATGAGACAAGTGTAGAAATGGATATGGATAAGCTCACCTGCGAACGGTTTGGTTTTTGTATAATTTTTAAATTGTGATTTACAAAAATTTATAATCGAACAACAAATACTTAATTATGAATTTAATGGTTTTCCTATATGACTACGACTAAAAATAAATCATTTTTACTAGACACCTGCAGCGTTTGTTGTTTATTAGCAGCTTTTAAATTTTCAATCAGCATCGTTGTAACCTTTTATCCTTGCTCAATATAACGCTTTAAATGCTAACGTATTCCAATACGGAGGGTTACAATAAGCTATTTATATGCCATAATTTGAAAATGCCGTGCTGTTTGCCGTCATCACTATCTTTGTTTCTTCTTCTTTTTCTATATTATCTCTTCTTGAAATATGTTTGCACAAGAAACATGTCTCATGCAAAACGACCATTATATAATCATTTTATGAAGAAAAGTTGTATCCAGTTTACAAGCTATATAAACCACCTGAAAATTTCGATAGTCCGCTAATTTCTATAGACTGTGACATACATATTTACCTCTGACTACCACATCACAGTATTAGAATAGTGTGTCATATTGACATGTGTGTTACTTAAAATTGAATTTATATGCCTTTGTTGCAATACTAGAAATACATTTTATGTACCTTTGAAGGTTTTAGTAATGCAATACAATAATATTGAGAATTTTTAGGTTTATATGCATATAAAATGAAACTACTTTTACTCTGCATTATGCTCAAACACACCCGCACAACAAAGAAAGATACGGATGATGAACAGCCTTATAGATCACGAAATGACTGCACGAGGGTTTATGAACCACAATTTTCCCAAATTGACTTGCAATTTACCTATAAGCTGTTATTTTATTACACGCCACAATAGGCGTGTGTATTACATGCAGCTAGCGCGTATTATGCATATATTTTAGAGTGAATAAAGTCAGCTCAAACTCGTTATGTTTGTACATTATGACTTTCTGAGACAGTTAATAAGTATTCC
>JAQGAP010004691.1:0-10056 GCA_034697805.1 Orchesella bifasciata
TTACTGAATGTTTTCACAATTGGGCTTTTAAGGGAGATTTCGACCGGACTTCACGAGGGCTTTTAATTGTATGCTTAAGAAAGTTACAACACTAGATGTTTACGGGGGATTTGTATCTGGACTTTTAAATATGTCCGAAAAAAGGAATAGACCGGAGAAAAAGAACACCGATTTTGTCATCATTTAAATCTGATGGTTTCCATTCTTGAAGGATGCCAGTCTTCTTAGACAATAAACATTTTCTGATATTTTGCATACTTCAAAATATTCCAGAGTACCAAAAAAAAGGCAGTTTACATGAAACAAGGAATAGACAAAAAACGAATAGAGTAAAAAGGAATAGGCTAAAAACGAATAGAGTAAAAAGGAACATAGTAAAAAGGAATAGAAAAGGCTTGGCGCTCTTTTTCGGGGCGAAGCCCGACTGGAAAACTAGTTATTAAATAATTTGCAACAAAAACAAGCAATGCTATGATGTTTAAAATGTTTGGTAACGAGTTTGAATTGTGTTTACGTAAAGTGGCTCCATCACGAACGTTGAGTATACTGTTGAGCGTGTGAAATATTGACTCCTACACAAAATTTGCGTCAATTTGTTTGTAACAACTTCCAACATGAACGAAATATTTCGGCTCGATTTCGTCCCATATAGATGGAAAGATGCATCTTTGAAATTCCGTGAAACATAATAATAATAATTATTATTATATTATTATAATCAACTTGGAAGGATTGGATAAGAAATCTGAAACCGACGCAGGTTCACTAGAAGATTTTTCTTGAACTTTTTTATCTTATGAACTTCTAAGATTTTTGTCATCCAACGTTTGAGCCTGACATTTTCAGAGTTAGTATTTGTTTGATACTGTTGCATCCTGTGCAAATTGTCTGTTTTCTCAACTTCGCTCAGATTTTTATCATGAAAGTGTGAGGGTGAAAGCTGCTTGTTATTTTCAGCTGAATGTGACGCAGAAAATGGGATAGGATAGTTGGATGGATTTTAGCCTATTATGTTAACTAAAAAGAGCTGTATAAACCTGTGTCACTTTCAGGTACTTGGGTTTCTTAACATATTTATTACTTCTCGACATATAGTTTGCCTGTAATAATACACGTACATTTTTCATGTAAGTAATCCATTATTAATGTCCTACTTTGCTTATGAATACATTCAACTCTTGAATATCCAAACGTAAACCTAATTGCAGTACTACTGCCACTTTAATTACAATCCGTTTAGACTTCCGTATCCGCATGAGATCGTCGTTGCAGCCGTATCTTGATGTCCCGAGTGTTTGGTTTTGGACGAAAATGAAACATTCCATAAATGAGAGGCCATAAAATTGGGTGTCGATTTTTTCAATGTATTTTTTTGCTCCCAAATCTGAAGCGGCAGAAGGTTTGATGAACGTTTTCTCTTGAAAGCTGGGACTCAACTGAGCTACCTTTCCGCTATTCATCAAGACTAACTCTGAGCAGCTATTGTGACCCTTCTGAGTTAAAACGAGCATCATCTCAACACAATATAATGCTTCTCCTTCTTTCACCTTATCTGACATGAAACGAGAAAGGAAAAACACAGCTTCTATTTAAACCCATTCAGTATACTAAAAGCTGAGAAAAGCACGAATTTATTCTTCTTCTTATGCAGAAAACTGTTGATAATACTTTTAAATCCTTTTAACATTTCACAACGTAAAATATAGTATAAAATAATTAAATCAAAATTAGATTGACAAGAACAGTGCTAAAAGCTACCAATGTTGCTGAAATGGAGATTGAATGTCAGAATCTCAAATGATTTTAAAATTGAGTGGGTAATGCCTGTAAGGACGTTGTACTTTTTTGCTCCAGCGGGATTTTGTATAGTTGATTTAAGCATCTTTTCAAGCCAGTTTTGAGCAAATTTAAACATTTTCGATCATTTTAGAGAGCAACTCGGTTTGTTTCCCATGCTGGCATATCGCAACCCAGTGGCTTTATTATTCAATAAACGTAAACATGACCAGGAGTACATGAACTATTAAGAGGAACTTGTGGAGCAGGTCCACGGCCTATTTGTATAGCAACAAGTATAACAATGCATCAAGAAAATTAAAACTGAACTCGTGTCAGCTAATGGGATATTTTAATTTTAATTAACAATGGAAAGATTCTAACAGTGCGACGCGGTGAACAGAATATTATTACACTGAAATTGTCTAATGGCTCATGGATTTCCATCTGCTTTACATATTGAATGGTTATATGTCAAATGTATTTTGTGTTCATTACCATATAGTCTCCTGCAACTGACAGCAGTGTATCCGACGCACTTCCTGTGTTTCAAATCTGTTGCTCCATTGGATCGATAGTGTGGTTAAGTTTGTTTTCAATTTCCTCCATGGACTGAAGGTTTCTTAAGAGTCTGATGAATATCACTTTTGATTGACTTTCAAAATAGATTCTAAAGATGGGAATAAGGCTGATTTACGATGAAAGTGAAATACGTTTACTGACGGATAAAAGGCAGACTAATAGAAAAAATGTTTGTTAAACAAATCGGGGTTAAATAGAGTATTAAAAAAAGATTGCATAAATTGATTGAAAAGGTACAAAACTACGTGTATCGTGAAGTGACATTGGTTACAAAACTTAACTACGAATCTGAGAAATTCACTGCTCAATGCAACATGCTCACGTTTTATCCTCCTAGTCACGTTTCTATACGACGGATTTACATCGCTTCTGACATCATTTGAAATGCGTACTTTCGTGATGTGTTTGCAGCTGTAGGGAAAGAAATGCACGAGCTACTGTGTTTTTATCTTTGCAAAAACCAGGCATGCACATGAAGAAGGATTACTACGAAGTTGTTGCTTCTTGTTTAAGGCTTACTAACGAGTAATTTTACTGTATTCTTACTATTTCGCCTAAAAATATGGGAGAACACCACAAATGAAAGTAATCATGAGAACTTGAAGAATCTGCACGTAAATTTACAGCTGAAGTCATCATGAATCTCTCCTTAGAGACAGAGAGGAACTGAAATTGAAAGTTTGTTGATAATTAAGTAGACAAATCTTGTAACAACAAGCAGAAACATGTGTAAAACATTCCAGAAACCCCAAATTCAATGACTTGTTGAACGAAATTTTTTAAATAATGCAGACTAGCTACCAAGCTATGCAACACCCAACATTCTCCTTTTCTTTCAAGTAATGTAGTAAATAAGCGGTGTTGAAAGGGCAGGGAGTTGTTGTTTATAGTCCTATAACATCTCCCTAGGCAGCAGTTAGCTTCCACTACAATATTTTTCGCAAGAAACTCCTGCTTTGATGTAAATACACTTTTGTTTCTTCTAAAACAAACGGAGTTTTAGTAGGAGGAAAATGCATATTATAATTTAAAATAGTTGCTTCAGCCACAACCAGGTTAGCACTCTCAGCAGAGTTTAAAGAGAATACCTTTCTATAAAAATGATTATAAAACATAAAAAAGTTATGATGCCTGCACAACCTGATTGTCACAGATTTTGTTAAATCTTTGGAAAAACACATTTTGGTGCTACATCTACTCCACGTATAATCCTTCACGCAAGTTAACTTGTAGAACCTTCATTGGAACTAAAAAGCCACAATTCATTAGTCGAAGTTTAACCAGTATATATTTAAAATTTAAATCTTAAAGCAACTTCGTTTGTACATTTGTAGATGATTGTTAGTTTCAACAAACGCAGTTGCCATTTTCCTCGGAAAGAAATATATGAAGCCATTAAAAACTAGAAAAGTCATTGAAGCTCGAGCAACGACAGGCTCTCTCGTTAGCTGAATTGTATTTTCGTACAAAAGTTTATAGCTTGTTGTAGCAAAATAACAACTGAGTTCCCAGAACTAAAATTGTTGTGTAGTTACGAAAATAAGTTAAAACGTTCGTCCAGCTATATTAGTCTGAATAAGGTATTTCTGGAGAAGTGAAAGTAATGTAGAAAATACTCAATATAAACATTTGTATAGGGAATGATGCTATAAAGTAAGGCTCTGAATTTCCTTCACGAGAAGCGGAACGTATATCCAGATTCTGAAGAAAAATTACAAAAGTAGGGCAACACATGCTCAAAACAGAAATCTTATTATCTGCGTCATTGGTTGGAAATCCGTTCTCTAATACTGCCTGATCTAAAACCAAATAGGTTTCTCGTGGGACAAATCCTGTATAATACGAAGCCTTCAAACAAAGATTTCTATTGTGAGCAAATTGAATGCAAACCATTGGAGCACAAAACTCAATGATCCATTTTAACTATTTATTAAGATTTTATTCTCATATGTTACTATTTTTACTTAAATCAAACGTAGTAAAACTTCGTTTTCTAAATGTTTTCCCACAAATCTCTGATTGAAACAATTCCATTCTCTTTTGATACAAAAAGAGGATTTGAATAATAAACTTTCGACTAGTTCATTGAGGTTTCCATTTTGGAAACACCTTTTCCGGACCATTGAGATCCAGTTTTCCCCATCAAATGTGGGAACTGGGTTCCCTAAATCGAAATTCAATTTTGAATTAATTATGCTTCAAAATTCCCAATAATTTTAATAAATAATAATATTTTCGCCTTGAATTTAGTTTGATAGTCAAAACACGTTTTAAAGCTGCTAAATACTTCATTTGTGTTTTGCTCTCTTGAAGTACCGACTGAATTGCCGTAACACTTCGTTTTAAGTAAATAACTTGAAATTACAAACAATAAACTTCCAATTACTCCGCAATATAATCAGTCTACACTGTGTCTTCAGCATGAAAAAAGACAAGCCTCTAAAGCTAAAGAAATATCCAAAAAGTCGAACGCTCCGGGATGCTTTTCTTGGAAATTGTTTTGATTTCATGATGTATGAAAGATTTACCGACTTTTTTGCAAGCGCTTTGAAGATTTTTTTCGGGAAACAACCAGAACATCACACGCTGTAATACAATAATATCCCCAGCTCAAACTGAATGGGAGAAATCATTTCACTGCAGGTGTTCGATGGAACATTTATCTTGTTACAAGATAAAGCAATAAGTTTGAGCGATAACAACATTAGTTAGAAGCTTTTAGTAGGACACAGAGTATTAGTTGCGCCAATAAGTTAAGAACAATAAGTTAGTTGATCATAATGATGAAAACCAGGTTGAACAAAAAGTTGTCATGTCGATCCTCCACAAATAAAAAACTCATCAGTTACACGGCAATTAAGGACATTTCATTAAATATTGTGGTGCAATAATGGCAGCTCTGCGTATGAACTCAAGATGAACTTAATAGTGGGGATAAAAGTCTGTTTGAACTTGGGAGAGTAATCAAGTAGTCTCCAAGAGAATGAATTAACATCAACCAAAGACATACAAATAAATTCTTGGAAAACCCAAAGCGTGCTGGTTTTCATTTGACTGAAAAGTAATCCAGGCAAATTTTGTTAATGGGACACAGCGGCAGTCCAGAATTATTTTCCGTGGATTCTGCGAAATAACAACTCCAAATCGTATCCTTATTATATTTTCCCCCAGTCCATTTTTTGGTTTCCTGCTTAGTTTGCGCTGTGGAGGTTTTATTGAAAAGTGTTTTTTTTACTTTTTAACATTGGCAATCTCATTATTAATAATTTGATTTTGTTATCCCTTCTTTTTCCAGTGAATTTTCTAGGTGATGTTCTCTCTTCAGTATACCAGTTTATGTTTAAATTTTCTGCAACAAATAAACTTGACTAATAAAAATACAGCAGCATTGAAGTCGCGAATCAGATGTAAAAGATGGTGACTAGAATGAGGGTGATAATAATTAATACGCTTTGGTTTTAATAAGTAACACTCCAACATGAAGTGGATATATGAAAGCTGAGTATAATTGGATTGTATGAAGTATCTAGTTAATTTGGAGTGTAAAAGTATGCTTGTTGACAGGATTAGTGGCCTTCATAGAAAGTTTTCATTGAGTAAGGGCAATGGGTACATTCAGCAAAAACACTCCATAAAGTTACTGAGTAGATACTACTTATTTATTTTATATATTACCGATATTTTACTGACGTCGACAGCATATATCAAGTGAGACAGTAACATATTCACCGCAGAATTGTTTCTATTAGTATCACGAACTTCCGTCCACATTCTATGTAAACAGTGAGATATCAAATGTCTTTTCTACTCATAACCAACGAAATATGCATATATTGATTGAAAAAGTACAAAATTCAATTTTAGTACAGAGAGGTTTACAAGGCAGTTCTATAAGATAGATGTATAATTGTTTTTGAAATTATCTAAATCGCTCGCTTTTACGAGCTCGTACTGCGTATTTGTTGGTAAAAAGAACATAAGAGTGTTTTCATGTTCCCAAACCCTGAAAAACACGTGAAAAAGGATTACTCAGAAAAGAAGTTGTTACTTATATTTAAGGCTTAGAACTATCGAAATACAAGTATTGAACATTGAATAACTATTTCGCCTAATAAATGACAGCATGCACATAGCCAAGAGAACTAGAAGAATCTGCACCTGAAGTTATCTTAGATCTTACTTCAGAGACAGAAATGACTACAAATTACAAACAGAAACATGTTAAGGAATTCCCAGAAACCGCAAACACAAAGGCATGTTGAATGAATTTTTGTACGTACTGCAAACTGCAGACAAGCCACCTAGCTGTCCAACAGCAAGCATTTTGTACCCACAATTCTGCGAACCTGTCGGCTAATGTTGTTGATAAGCACTGCTGAAAATTCTTGGCGGTGGTAATCTAAATAAAACACAGTCAAATGTTTTTAGGCAACGTCTCTGTACAAATTAAGGAAAGAGTGGAGACTGGTAGTTTTGAAAATACTGCTAAAAATCGCATTTCTCCCCAGTTTTACTTGAAAACTAAAAGGTTGTGCTATATTTACGTAAATAAATTTGATTTATCTATTAGGCTATGTGAACGGCGGTCATGGTCGTTGACTTTCGTAAGTAGAGCTTCAGTTTTCACCCCTACTTTGAATTATTATAAGAGTTTGTGAGAAACATGAGAACGCAATTTGATTCTGGAATAAATCAGAGAAAAAAATCCAAAATGAGACAGAAACACGTGATAATACATTTCTATAGCTGTATCGTATTACCTCTAGCGTTCGATTGTATAAATGAAGGAATTTACACATCAGTTGATATAAATAACGAGAAAAATTCTTCATGATCCTTTGATCTACTTCTTGGGCGGAGTGGAACCGACACATAAAAGGGAAACAAAATATATCCTGCATTCACTTTATAAAGCAAGTTGTGTGCTTCCCGTACACTTCAATGTAGTACTTGAATGCATTTTTGTTAGTACAACATATGTGTGTCCATATCCAATAAACCCACACTGTCAATATTTAGCTAAGCACTGTTGTATATTTACAGACCCTGTGGGAAGAAAAACGTCAACACAATAACCATCTACAGAAATTCCAATTATCAGCTAAATTTATGCATGAAAAAACATCACAGGAACTAAATCGTTGGGATTCTGCTTGAATTCAGAATGGGATTCCGCGTGGGAAATTGAAGTACTATAAATTCAGAATAGGATCCGTAACTAATTAGTATTTTGCTTACGCTTACGACTTCATCTAACGCTTTATAATTTGCTTACTCTGTTCCTCTTTGATAATTGTGGGAATGGAAACCAAAGCCTGCCAATGACAGTCTGGTTTTATTTAAGCTCCCTGTATTGAGAGTGTGTATTGGAAGGTAATGAAGGATTTTATGGAACTGCAAAACATAATGTTACAAATTTTGAAAGTTTTTATTTGCAGGTGGCTCACAGCTTTTCTACTAAAATATTTGATGAGGAAAAGCAAAGGTTGGGATTGTAGAGTTCGAGTTGCGAAGACCTAGAGGCATGCATCAACACGAACTGTACGATGAGATCAGGAATATTCGTTTGTAGCAGTCTCCCTTATCAACCAAGTTTCCGGGAAGCAACGAAGATCACAAGAAAAAAGGCTGAGTCATATTACACTAGCAGAATAATTCTCAAATTCGAAAATAATTAAGCAGGTTTGACCCACAAGTATTGTTGACGGGCACAACGACGCACGTTTATAAATCCAAAATAACGAAATGCTTCATGTAGTATGTATCTAATCACTTCTGAGTAAAGCTTTGATCCTTTTCCTTTTGTTCGCAGAAGTTTGGCTTCGAAAATAAAATCCGGTTCAGTGTGTACCAATTAACTCGCCAGTCCATTGAAGGTCATTGGGTTGAAAAGTACAACTTTGTAACGTACAGTTTATACCGTTGGGGCAGTATGTCACAATCGCGAAAACGGTTATACTATTCCAAACATACCCAAAGTCATTAATTCGAAGTTAATATCATCTAAAATTTGAAAGGCTCCAGTTGAGCAACCCTTTTTAAGACTCGGTAAACTTCAAATCTCCGTAAAAAACCTGGATTTTTAGCTAAAAACGTTTTTGGAATATATTAAGTACTTCAAAGTAGTACTTCATGTGATAGTCGTTCCTTTTATTGTCCTTTTAGACTCCATTCGCAGGCTTTTTGTGGGGTTCTTACTGTTACTTTCAATTAGGTTTCAATTTTCCTTTTTTTAACTGGAAAGTCATTGAAGTTTGGAGTGGGCACGCTTTTTCGTCAGATGTATTGTATTATTTTTGCAAAAGAGATAAAAGCTTCCTGTTGCAAAACATTAAATGAGTTCCTGGAGCTAAAATTGTCAAGCATTGACAAAAAATAAACTACAGGATGGTAGCATGTATACGCATGTATATTTTCCAGCAACCTTTTCTTTGTAAACCTTTTCCTATCATGATGATTAGATTCTGCTACTCTCAGATATAATGCGAGATGTACCGGGTCAATGAACGCACCTTAAATAGGAAGAAGCTAGGATTACATCTGTATTGCAGTTTTGATTACTAAGGAAATTCGATAAAATGAAAAATCGATAGTCCTAAATGTATGCACTAGTCTTGGATATCCAGGTTCTGAAAAGGGAATGAAAGTAGAGCAACTCCTGTTCAAAACAAGAATCTAATTATCTGCGCCGTTGGTTGGAAATTGGTTCTGTAATTCGGCATAATCTAAAATCAACGTTTAGATTTCTTGTGGGAGTAATTCCGGATACCAGGATACTCTCCAACAAAGGGTTTCCATTCTGAGTAAATTTAGTGCAGATCTTTTGAGCAGAAATTCTGAATGATCCATTTTAATCAGGCGTGGTATTATTTCAATAGTTCCAACAGGAATTTCATTTTTTTCATGTATATTTATTCCACCTGATTCGATTTTGATCACAACCGGAATTACTTCATTTCCTGGGCACCTTCCTATTTCCCCACGTTTCCCAAATATTTTACGAAAATTATCTTTGAAGGTCAAACTTTACAATTGTTCATGGAACATTTCATTACAAAAGGCAAAATCGTTTCGGATCAACAAGATTTAGTAAACAAACTCCGTGAAAGACTTTACCATGTGTTGAACAACTTTTTTCGACTTGAAAGTGGTAAGCAGTCTTTACTCATTCAATAAGAGCTTGTTTGTGACAATTTCTTGAAATCGACGGGTGTTCTATTGTTTCAGCTCTTTACAGAAAGAAAGTCGATTTCATGCCTAAATAGTGTTGATGTTTGCCCCTGCTTCTTACATTTAGCGTGAAAGAAAGAAGAAACAAAGCAGAGAGGGATTACAGAAGTTTCATAACAAAAAGGGGATTAGAGAACGACAAAACATCTTACTTTCTTATGTATTTTGTATTTTCGTAATTCGGAAAACGTGCTGTCAAATCTGTGCACTCAGCTTCCACTGCACGTGAGCTGGCTTTCTAGAAATGTGAAAGGGTTTTCAAGAAATGATGCTAAGAATTAACATGGGTATTCACTTTGTATTGATGGTGGTTCACTATATTACATGATATTCTTTGAACCTGCAGTCTTTTTCGTAGGAGAACAGTACGAATTAAACAAGGATATTTTTGGAAATCTAAGTATTCAGACCGCGAAAGAATGATTCGCAAAAGCCGTAATTACAATTGCGACATGCATGTACAAATCT